>CM021773.1:20957549-21014567 GCA_011076525.1 Nettapus auritus
GGGGGGTGAGGGGGGATATTTAGGGGTAGGGGGGGTTTAGGGGGAAGGGGGTTTAGGGGTAGGGGGGTTAAAACCGGGGGGCGCCGCCCGTGGGGGTCTCCCCGTGGCTGCAAAGTTCGCTCCCGGGGCTCGCAGCGCCTTGGTGCAGGGGGGTTGCGGCCGGGGGGCGGTGGGGACAGGGCTGGGGACAGGGCTCGGGACACGGGTGGGGACAGGGCTGGGGACAGGGCTGGGGACGGGGGGCTTTTGATGCCAGCCCGTCCCAAAGCTGGGCAGCTCCCCGGCAGCCTCCCCATCGCCCCGCAGCGTGCTTCTCCCTCTGCCCAGTCTCAGCTCACGTAGGGACGCGTTGAATTCCAACCAGATACCGAGCATCCTCCTTCAGGACTATGGAGAGTTGGTTTCGAGGCTCTGGTCTGGAAAAAAAACCACCCCAGGGATTTCTCCTGCCCCCCCGGTGCTGTTGGGGCTGCGAGGAGCCCCAGCGCCCACCCTCGCGGGCAGGGGGACACGGGCAGCTCTCGAGGCTGGGGACGAGCTTCCCAGGCTCAGAACCACCGCTTTAAGCTGCTGAGGATGCGTTTTTCCGTATAAATAAATGGAGAACAAATTCCTAAGGGTGAGGTAGGTGATCTCTGCGGGTGAAATCACTCTGTTGTGGAGCGGCCTGCAATCACACGCCTCGGCTGGAAATTTTTACTACTTCTGCTAAGAGCGAGCTGTAAAGGCTTGTGTCAGCTTGACTTTGTTATCCCCTGTAATTTATGAGGTGCTCTTTAGACTGCAGGTGTGTCTGCAGGAGAGGAAGGATCTGGTGTTTGACGGTGGCTCTGTTCTCGGGACGTGATTTGAGAAATGCCTGCCTTGAAAAACTGCAAAGAGGTGCGGTGTGCCCCTTTCATCTGCTAGGCACGGACCAAACTTGGTTTTTTCCACTTACTCTTTCTCCGGTAATTGATTTAAAGCAAGCCAGCAAACCTTCAGGGGAAGAAATACCAGGGGAAATACACTCGCTGCCGGTAGGGCCGGAGATTTTATTCCTGGGAAGCAGAATGCCCAAGTAAATCCAGTCGCCGATGCTCAGGCAGCCTCCTGGGTCGGGCTCCAGCTCTGCGCGGGGAGCAGGGCGCTGCCACCAGCAGCTCCAGCCGTGCTGCACACAGGTGGCTTCCCAGCTCCCCAGCACGGCTGTTTCGGGGCAAGACATTTAAAATCCGTTTCCTCCTGTTGTCTGACAACCCGTGGTGTGTTTTCAACTCGCCCTCACCTGTCCCGAGCCGTGAAAACTCCTGCGGGGACCGAAAGACTTGGTCGCGGCTGGGGCTGATGGAAGCCGAGGTTTCGTTCTTTTCCCCTTCCCTTCCCCAAACCTTTACCCGGCGTTTTTGCTGACAAGAAGGCCGTTTTGGCTTTTGGGCGGTGTTCAGGTGCTGCTTGCCGCGCTGTTGCTGGGCCGTGGGATGTGCGAGGGGCTGGCACGCAGCCCGGCTCCGCGTGTGCCCAGCTGCCGGCCCCGCCGAGCTGCAGGGGGGAGATGCAGGCAGGCACAAAACACATCCTTAGATATTTATTAGGTGTTATCTTATACATCTGCACGGAGTTTGTTTTTAACAGATATTTGGTTGGGCACCTCTGGCGTGTCCGGGGTGCTGGGAGGCAGCCGGTGCCCTTGATGTAGGGGACACGTGCCCAGCTCCTGCGTCCCATGGGGGCGAGGAGGAGGGGAACACAAGGGTTTGCAGGTCGTACATTTTTAAAATAAATATATTTGTGCCTTCAGGATTCCGAGTTTTCCGTTTCCACCTGATAATAGCAGGAGATACGTAATCGTTAGGGTCCTGGCGGGGAGACGAGCGTCACCTCCGAGGATAAAAGCATGTGGTGTAAATCCAGTTCTGGCTCCTAGGAGTCTGAATTGGTGCCGATGAGGCAAAACTCCCTAAAAAGGGGCCAGGAGGAGAGGGAGTCGTTAACACAGGGACCTGCTGCTGCTGCAGCACCAAGCGTGCCGTGCCCGTCCAGCGTGGAAACACGGCGTGCCCCCCAGAAAGGGGGGCAGGAGTTTAATCCCGAGATAAGCTTGCTGTCTTGGGGTGGTTATCGAGTCGTGTGCTGGCTTCGTTGCCATGTCGAAGAGTGGGGCTGGATGGGAACGTTGCGGGTCACGGCCTGGCAGACCCAGCGGCATCTCCCGGGCACACATCCCGCGGCTGCACGGAGCCACGTCGGGCATGTGCGGCGTCCACACCTCGCTGCTCTCCTCCCGATTGCCTTCCTGCAGCCCTTCTCCCGCAGAGCTCTCCCTTTGTGCTCCGGGGACACGGCCCTGACCCTGTCGAGCCCCAGCAAATAAAACTGTGCCTTCCTCTGCTAGGATCTGACAGCGAGGTAGCCGGTTTGCTTTCGTTATCCTGGTGTAAGAGGAGCGTCTCTTCCGCCTCCTCCTTCCCTTCTTTTTGGCAGAGGAGGTGTGGATAAAATAAGAAACTGTCCACAGCCATAAGGAGCTGACTATCTAGGGAGAAAGTAGGCAATAAAAAGGCGATGTGAACGGAGCTGGGGTGGGCAGCTCGCAGAAGAGAAGGGCTTTGTCCCTCCGTGTCCCGCCCTGAGCAAGCTGGGGTTGGTACGGAAAGCGTCTGCGGGAGGAGGTGAGGAGCAGAGGGCTGGAGATGATGAAAATCCTCCTTGCTATCTGCAGGTTTACCCAACAGAAGGAGGCTTTTTCTTGGGCGTGGAGGCCTGTTTGCGTGGTGCTGCCAGCAGCGAGTGTTCCCGGAGCAGGGAGCCACTCTTCCTGTCTGCACCTTTGGTGGTGGGAAGCAAACCCAGATGTGATTCCCTTGGCTGCATTAATGTAGGCCCGATTCCTACATTACCTTGTTACTTCCACCAGTGCAAAGTGAGGTGGGGGCTTTTGGGGTGAAATGGGATAAATCTGCTGCTGGAGCTTTCCCCGGTGCTGCCCTTGGGGGATCCTGCACACGGGGTGCTCCGGCACGGCGGCGCCGCTCATCTCCCGGCCGAGCCTCGCGGTGCGGAGGCACAAAAGGCAGAGTGAGGCAGACAATATCCCACAGATGGGCGCCGTGACGCGCTCTGTCCAAGTCCGTACAAGTGGATGATTCACATCCAGTTGTTGTTTCTGCCCGTCCCGTGCTGTAGGAGCTTGCTTTCCGGCGCTTCTCGTACCGGTGGCGTGTCCCGAGGCTTCCCGCGCCTCCGGCTACGAGGGTCACGGACAGGCAGGAGTGACTCGGCACGGGGCCGCTTCCCAGAGGCCTGCCCCGTGAAATGAGCAGATGGCTTTTTAATTGGAAAAGCTCGCTTCTGATTGTTCCCCCAGCCAGGACGTCCCTCTCGCGGGCATCCAGCGGTAGCCGCATCTCCTGGCGAAGCAGCTGCCCCTCGCAGCACCCGCGTGGTTCAACGTGCGCCGGGCCGAAGCTTCCAGGGACGCCCGTGGTAAAATTAAACGAGCAGCAGTAATTAACCGCCTGCTGCTGGGGCGAGCTGGCCGTGGCAGTGGGTTGTCCCCACCAGGGCTGGGGTCTGCACTGTCTCTTTATTCAAATAAATGGCGCTCGCAGGACGTGCTGGGCTCGTTGGCACGCGGGACGTGCGGCTTGGTGTTTCCTGGGTGCAGCCCGAGGCGCCCGCCGCTGCCCGGCTGTCCCAGCAAGCCCAGCCTTCAGCCCGCTGCAGCTGTGGATGTGGAGAGCAGGCATCGCAGGCAGAACATTTTGGTCTCATTCCTCTTTTTCTAAACGCCTGTTTCTGTAGGCCCGGCGAGCTGCTCTGCAGTGTGTTTTTTCCATGACACAAGTTTCCTGCGGACTGACTTTTTGCCGGGGTCCCGCCCAGCCGTAAGCCTCACCAGCGCAGAGCGGCGGGTGAGTCACGGCGCCTCTTAAATTTCCGTGGTTAGACCTGATCCCACGACGTTTTGGCAGCGCTTATGGCAAACGAGCCATTTTGTTCCCTGGCACAAAGCACCAGCGAGATAGGAGCTGCTCTCCGAGTCCTGCTGGGCTTTTTTTCACCCCCCCAAAGAAAAAAAACTGTTGCATTTCCTTCTGCCAAACGGCCTTTTGATGTGCAGAAGGAATACAACCGACTGCAGAAACCTGAAGCTCGGCTGCTCCGGGAGGCAAAACACGAGGAAAAATAGCACAGAACCCGCGTGTCGCGGTGCTGCCCAGCTCGGGCCGAGCTCCTGCGCCGTAACCTCGGTGCTCCGTCTCGGGGGAGGAATTTTTGGTTCCTGTTTCGTCCTAAGGAAGCTGTCAGAGCTGTCGATACGTGTAAATGAGCTGCTTTGCATACGTTTGCAGATGTTGAGTTGTATTTAAGCAAGGAACAGAGGAGCTGTTCTGTTCCTGCTGTTCTGCTTCTGCAAGTTGCTTCTTTTAAGGAGCAAATTCTGTGGAGTTCGCCTGTTTCTGATCGTACTTCAACAGGTACTGACGCAGAAGTACATCGAGGTCCCCATGTCCTGAGTGCCGGTACCATCCTGGGGGGTTCCGGACATCTCCTAGGCTGGAGGACCAAGGCTGGGGACCTCAGCTTGCTGTCGGATCTGTTAGTCGTGATGCCTGCAGCTTCTTTTAGAAGCTGTACTCCAAAACGCCCCACGAGCCGTGCCGCTGCTCGGTGCTGTGGTGCCCGCGGAAACCTCTCGTTACTCCAGGCAAGCCACTGGAAGGGTCAAAACCCCTCCCAAATTAGCACCTCTGTGTGCTTTTGTGCGCGATTTTCCACAGCAGCATGAGAAAAAAAACTATTGTGCCTGCTTAAGGGAGACGTGAGGCCGAGCAGAGCCCCTGGAAGTGCAGCTGGAGCGACGGCTGGCAGATCCACCGCGTTCCCCCGCGCAGAAATCGCAGCCAGGGCGAAATCCCAGCCCCGGGTGCAGGCTGCTGCGATTTGCCCGGCTTTGGCTCGTTGCAGAGGAGCTGTGCGAAGGGCTCTACGTGCTCGCATCTACCAGCATGACCCGAGCCTGCCCGGGGATGGGGGGCCAGCTCCGAGCCCCCGAAATTCCCCGTGGAAACATGGTCAGGCAGGTGGTGGTTGCTGGGCAAGGAGGCAACCAGAATAGCCATGAGAGCTGCACGGGACGCCAGCCGCGGGGACGTATAGGTTTAGGTAACGCAAGTATGTCCTGCATGCGCGTGACGTGCTCAGCTATATATATCGGAGCGGCAGAAATGCTTAGCATCCCGGCTGCAGCTGTCCTCACCTCTGCTCATTGTCGCTCCGAGAGCCCTTTGCGTGATGCTGTCGCCCTGGCAAGCTCCTCGGCTTTAGGGGTTTTTAGAAAGCTTTGACGGTCCCGTCCTCGTGCCACGAGCCGTGCGGCTGCCAGCGCTCTCAGGCGCTGCATCCTTTGCCCTCCCGGTTCCGCTCTCCGAAGCAGGTATTGGGACTGAAAGCCCCAGTGCGACCCCGCTGTCGAGAGCATCCCCAGGGGTGCCGAAACTGGCTGCGGTTTGGGGTTGGGGTACGTGGGGCGGATGGCGCGGTGCGTCGGCGTGAGCTCAGCAGCTGCTGCTGCCCCGCCGGCTCCCTTTCATGTCGCCGTGCGGCTAGGCAAATAAAAGCAGTCCTTGGGAAGGGCCGGATGCTTGGGCTGCTCCTGGGTGTGGGGAAAACCAAGCGGAGGGGTTTGGGGACCGCGGCAGGGGGTTAGTCACCCCGGGGATGGCCGCTGCCTTACCTCACCGCTGCCCTTGACCTCCTCCTGTTGCCTTTCCCCCGGCACAAGCGCCGCGGGACGGGATGGGAGCTGCAGGAGGCAGCTCGGGGCTCTCAGCGCGGTGCAGCCCAGGCAGCAGGGATTTATGCAGATGCCCGTGCTCCTGACGGGCACTCCAGGCATCCCCCTTGTGCTGCCGGCCGCGTGGGTCCCCGTCACCCGGCGGTTCCTTCGGCAGGCTCGGGGCTTGGCAGAAACCCTCGTGGAGAAGGCCGGTGGAGATCAATAACTCGCAGGCTGCGCTGCAGGCGTTAAAATGGAAATGCCGACTGGCTCCTGCCTCCAGAGGGACTGCTGGTAAGCCTAGGGGCTTTGCTTCCCGAGAGGAATTGCTTTGGAGGCAGTGTTTGGAAATATTTGGGGTTTTGTCAGGAATGAGCCGGAGATGCAGGTTGGGACCGTGCCCGAACACGCTGCTTGCTGTCGATCCGGATCCCTAGCCGAGTCCTCCTCTGGCTCCAGGAGATCTTCCCGGGCTGGCAGCAATGCTTTAGTTGCTCTTCAAGGCTTGTTTGTGTGAGCCCAGTGACCAGTGCTGGAGGGACCCCGAGGCTGGGGCCTGGCACCTGCTGGGGAACTGGCACAGAAACGATGGAACCAGAGGGATGGGGATGTGCCGGGGCGCTGGGGTTGTGCCGGGGCTGCCAGCCAGCCTGGCTCCTCCTGGCAGTATTTCTCCATTAAAGCTAATTTTAGGTTGCAAATGCGAGAAATTGGGAAATATTTACATGGAGAACCCTTCATCCCCAGGCAGGAGCTGTTGAGGGCATGATGCACAGGATTTCCTTGGCATCCAGCCTGGGCTCTCGGTGCCCGTGTGGCACCCGGGCTCCTGGCAGCAGCAGCTGCAGGAAACCTGTGGCTCGAGTCCTTTCCCCCCATCTCGATGCCCTATTTCAGCCCGAACCCGTCCGTTTTGCAGTCTCGCACAGGGAGGCTCGCATGGAGGGGACAGAGCCAAGTGTGGGAACGGAGGTCATTTTTCTTAGCCCTTGCCAAGAGGTCACTGTGCTGCGAGGGATGGCGTGAGAACCGGGAGGAGGGGAGACGTCCGGATCAGAGCGCTGCTCGCCGCTTTGCCTCCCAGTTTCCACGCATTTAAGGCCTGGCTTCTGCTCTCCTGTGCACCAAGCAGCGTGACACTGTGTCTTTAGGGAAGGCTGAGATGCTCTACGATCCCCTAAGTAATAAAAAAATAAAATGGCAAATAACAAAAAGCGAGATCGGGGCCATCTCCCTGTGGTTCCCTTGTTTGCTCACTCTCCCCGGAGCTTTCCTTTACCCCCGACCGTTTGCTCTGCGTTTTCCCCCTCGCTCCTCCAGCTTTGCCTCGGGCCGTGGGGTACCAGTCTGTGCTCCATCTGTCCTGCTGACAGCAGCCTGCAGCTCGTTTGCAGCCCGCTGGCATGTTTTTTTCCAAGGTCTTTTCCTTCTTGGGTAAAGTCCCAATCCTGACACCGACGTCGCGCAGGTCAAGTGCTCTAATCCGGCACCGTGTCTCCCTGCTGGCTGCCAGGCAGTGCCTCTCGGCCTGCCCCTCCTCTGCTGCGTCACACTGACGGTTCCTGACCCCCCGACACCCTCAGGCTTCCTTTTACTCCTTTTTTTTCCTTAACAAACTGCTGCCCGTTCTCTATCCCGGATGGCAGCAGCCAAACACGTGTGTAGCCCATGTTTCCAGGGCATCTCTTCGTATTTCTCCACCCTTCTGCAATTTGCCGCTGTTCCTTGGATTCTTTCTCTGCCCTTTGTATGATTGCAGCCTAAAAGCTGGCAATACCGGAAAATTTTAGATGTGGCTTCTCCAGCCCGTCAGCAGCACAGGACGGACAGCGCTGGTTGCTGCAGCTCTGCAGGACCCGCAGCTTTGCACCGTTCTGTGCTGCCCTCCCCGCCCTGAGGTGCCCTGTGCCGCTGCCCCTGCCCCTGGGTTTTTGGCTGGGCTGTAGCCAAGCGGCGTTTTTCCTCTCGAGCCCCTAACCTGGCTGTGATCCCCACGGGAGAGCCTTGGTGCCGGGGCTGACTCAGCTCCAACTGCGCTTGGACTCTGCTCTAACCCAGGGCTTATCAGAGCGGCTGCGAAAACAGCCTTAGCTTAATTAAAAAAAAAGGAGTAATGAAAATCCTGAAGTTATGCAGCCCTGCTGCGGTCTGCAGCAAACAGCCACTTCACGCGCTGGTTAATTGTTTACCCATTAACTCGGTGGGTCAATTAACGTGGCGAGAGGAGCCCGGCCGTGCCTGGCACGGCGGGGAGGGAGGGCACGTGCCCGGCCACATGGGCACAGCGCCCACGAAGTGCTCGGGATGATCTCCTTGGGAGCACGCATTAAGTTTCCTTAAAGCAGATTCTTTCTGTGACAATAACATCAAATATGATCCGTTTCCAAGGGTAAGTGCAGGCCGGAGAGGTGCAAAGGAAGATGCTGCTCGATTTCCCCTCGCCCTATGGCTAGGCACGGCCCCGCAGCCTGCACCTTGTCAGGCTTACGTGCTGTCAGCCTTGTGTAGTAAGAGATTATGTACTTGAGAAAACGAAGGATGTTCTCTCAAAAGCAGCTAAATATTTGAATTATTGAGCCGTTCTGTTATTTCCAAGTTACAGCAGGCCAGCTCCTCTTACAGAACTCACTCAAGAATAATCACAGTGTCCTTTGCAGGGTTTAACAGAAGGATTGCAATTATTTTTTCAAAGTAGTTCTTTCACACAACAAGCATAAGCGAGTGCCCTTGTACTGGCTTCTGTAAAGCGTTGCCGCTGTCCCGCCCGTATATTTTCAGCGTCACTGTCAGGCTGTGACATTTATTGCCGAGCGGAGCGAAGTCCAAGGGGACTTTTTGTCACTTGGGTGCCCAGGAGCTGGAGCTTGGCCTCGTGCGGGGACCAGCAGCCGGCTCCGCAGCTCCACGGCCGGCTGCAGAGCCCGCAGGAGGAGGAGGAGGAGGAGGAGGAGGAAGCAGCTTTGCAAATACCAGCACTGCAAGCTTGCAGCAGTGTTAGTGGACATGCTTCACACGGGCTTTTGAGCCTCCTGAGATGAAGAAGCTGTCAGCGCGAGACACAAAGATGCCAGGGGCAAGAGTATAAGGTGCCTAGAGATGGAGGAAATCTGAGTAATGCGAGGAGTTTGTATCAGTAGCTCAATCACAGGATGACAACAGTTGACAAAAATACCACTGATTTTCTGAGCTTCCCCTCCATGCAGCCTCGTGGTGGAAGTGCAGGGTTGTGGGAATTGGGTCTGGGATGTGGCCAGACGTGAGCGTGGTTTGTGCTTCTCCCTGTGCGCCGTTGTTCTTAGAGATGGCTGAAGCGAGCAGGCGAGCTGGTGCTGAAAATTCCTCCCTTTCAGTCTGAAGTCAGCATGGGAAAGTACTTGTAACCCCCAGCCACCTCCTGCAGGTTTCTGTAGCGGGAACAGGAAATACTATGAATTTTTCATTTTAAAATAGAGGTGGAATGTCTGTGTCTGTGGTCAGTGGCACTGGAGGAAATATTCTCCAGCCTGAGAATATTATATAGCCTGAAGATGCCTTCGCTTTTTGGCTGTGGAGCTGGAGGTGTGCAGCGGGTGTGTAGGAGGAGGAGGGTTCGGGTGGATGCAGTGCCGCGATCAGGGTGGCACTGACAGCCCCGTGCCTTCCTCCTCCCCAGCCCCCCGTGGCTCCAGCTTGTGGGGCTCTGAGATGTCCGTGAGGCCCGAAAGCCATGCAGCTACGTCAGCGCTGAAGAGGATCGCCGCAGACATGAGCAACATCATCGAGAGCCTGGACACCCGGGAGCTCCACTTCGAGGGGGAGGAGGTCGACTCGGAGGTGCTGAATGACCCGAAAGGTGCTGGTGAGTTCCTGTCCGCGTGGCTTTGATATCCGAGCGTCTCCACGGTGCTGCCCGTGGGCTGCCGGCCGTTGGGGCGCTGTGCTAACGCTCTGTGCTCCTTCCAGCCTGCATCCCCTTCTCCGCCATCTACCACACCTGCGGATTCAAGGAGCCGGGCACGCAGACGTACCTGACGGGATGCCCTGTGCGGGTGCGCGTGTTGGAGGTGGAGCGCTTCACTTCGACGAAGAAGGTCAGAACTTAACCAAAAGACATTTCTGGAAGCGTTGCCACGGGGCTGTACTGACATGGTGTTCGTAGCTTAATTTTTGTGAGCGCTCACTCAGGAGGGAAGGTTTCCTCTCTGTTTTAAAACCTAACAAGCGGTGAGACAGTGATCCTTAACTAAAACGTAACGGGGGCTCTTCCAACAGGCAGCTGCAGGAGGAGAACTTAATTGCGTTGTTTGCCCACGCAGGTACCAAGCCCGAACGTGTACACCATTGAGCTGACCCACGGAGAGTTCACATGGCAGGTGAAAAGGAAATTCAAGCACTTCCAGGAGTTTCACAGGGAGCTGCTGAGGTACAAAGCCTTCGTGCGCATCCCCATCCCTACCAGGAGGTGAGTGCAAAAGAAAATGCCGTTTTCGTTCTCCCAGTAGGTCATTGGTGTGGCTTCATGAGACACATTTACTCTGCTGCGATGGGGAAAGTGCAGAGGTTAGTGGTGAACAGCCATAACCTCGTGGTGTGAGCACATTTGATGGCTTGGGTTCCAGCGCATTGGCTTTTGAGCTGAATTTTCCTTGAAATCGAGGAAGGTTTATGTTAATCCTAGTGGAGGTTGTTGGCAGGACGTGGCTTTTTGCTGGCTTAGATGGGCACAGGAGGCACTGAGGGTCCCCAGCGTGGGGTAGTCAGCCCTGCCTGGGCTAACCCGGGCGCTCAGAGAGGCTCAAGGGGAACTGTGGGGAGAGGTGTGGGTCGGCAAGAGCCTCCTGCTGCAGGGAAATGTGGGGAAAGGAGGTGGGGAAAGCTAGAACTATGAGAGGTTGTGGCCTGGGGGAACACCACATGCTGAAAAAAGGGTTTAGGTTCCCTTTAGTAAGCGGGGCAAAAGAGGACCCTGAAAAATCAAACTCTGATTTTTCTGTGTTATGTTTTCATTTGTGGGCCACTTGGAGCACACTGCCTTCTGTAGCGAAACCACACTTCCTTTTTGTTTTTGCTTTCTTGACCACACGTCTCTTCATTGTTTGAGAGTTCGTCTGGGAAAAATAAAAGCACTGCGCAGGAAGGGTTGCGTACAGAGCTGTGCGTGCACTTGCAGCACTTAGACTCGACGCTGGGGTTTGTTCTTCCCTCCAGCCACACGGTGAGACGACAATCCATCAAAAGGGGAGAGCCGAGGCAGATGCCGAGCCTGCCGCACACGTCGGAGAGCACCGTGCGGGAGGAGCACTTCTCCAGCCGGAGGGTAAGCGCCCGCTACCCGGTAAAATCAATTTTATTACCATTGAAGGCTTTCATTTGACAAACTTAGGGCTTGACAAGCCCGGCTGTGACCCCGCATTCTCCTCCATGCCAAGAAGAGGAGGATGCTCCCAGGGTTGACACGGCCAAAGGGTCCTCCACAGAGCGCCCGGAGCGCTGGTTCCCCCGCTCCCACCTGCTCCGATGTAAAGATAGAAGAGGCAGCTCGCAGAATCAGGTTGCATGATGGAGGCAGCCCCTCCACCATCAAAATCCGAGTGATTTCAGTCCCGTCCCCCTCTGAAAGAGGAGATGACGATCAGGCTCTCGATGCTGAAATGGGTAATTTTAGCCGAGGCACACGTGTTCCGCGTAACTCCATCAGATGTTAACAGATGGGCCCCTCTATGAAGAGGGTGGAAATCTTCCTACCTCCTCACTGCAGCTTCGCTGTCTGCAGAAGCGAGCCTGCAGAAATGTGCTCCTTCACCCTGTGCTTATCGCTCCCCTTCCTGCTGGCGGCTCCCCCCTGGGCTTTCTGCCACGGCCGTCTCCAGCCCCGAGAGGTTTTGTCTCGTGGCTGCGAGGTGCAGATAACCCTCCCTGTGCGCTGGCATCGCTGCTGGGCAGGAAGCTCTAGGAGAGAGATGCTGGTTGAAAAGAGGAAGAAAAAGGTTTTCTAGATTTTCTTTTTTTTTTATTTTTGATCTTGCTTTTCCCTTTCACCAAGGGCACGCGTACCACTGCGGCACGCCTGGGAAGGTTGCGTGCTGTGGTGCTGGAGCTGTGAAGCATGGAAACCCCAGTGGCGCTTCTTTTTGGTTGGTTTTATGCCTCACAGGACTCTGCCTGGCTTCCTAGGCCCGTGCAGCGTAATCTCTTCTTTGTCCAGCTCCCACGAGGTCTCTCTCCTGTGACGGTTTCTCCTCCCCTGGGATGAGGAGGGCAGGTTGTCCAGCACCCAGTGGCCCAGGGACAGGGCAGTGCAGCCTCCACGCTCACCCCATTTGATTAAATCGATGCTCTCGGTTGCGGCTGAGGCTGTGTTTTCTCAAGAAGCTAACCCCTGTGGGCCAGAAACACCGGTGACTGGTTTTGTGTTTAAAACTGCTCTGAAACTTGGGCTCAGTCGAGAAAATTGACCTCAGAAATTGCAGTGCAAAGCTGCAGTCAGCTGGTGGAAGGTACGAGCCCGTGTCTGCGAACAACCAACCTGTAATCAAGTTGTTTATGCTGCTGAGCCCTAACCTTCAGTGAGCGCACGGGAATGCATTTATTTATCTATTCGAGCTGAGAAGTGGGTCTGACTTCCTGATAGCTCCCTGACGCCAGACGGTTGGATTCTTTTTTTCTCAAAAATTCCTGCATCCTGTCTGACGCTTCGATGTTTGAATTGCAGAAACAGCTGGAAGACTACTTGACAAAGATCCTGAAAATGCCAATGTACAGGAACTACCACGGAACAGTAAGTAGAAATCAGTTTGCTTCAATGGCAACACAATATTCTCCTTCTTTTCAAATGTAGCTGGTGGAAAGAACACCTGCAGCTTTATCAGAAACGCTCCCCAGCCATTGTGCAAGTGTTTTGGCTCGGCTGATTTCTGCCACGTGCGTGCAATATGATGAAAACCAGAGGAAAAGAGTGAAAAGGTGACTGAGAGGTCACTTACAGCACAGGGAAAACCTCCCGAAGGCAGTTCAGGCCAGAAAGCTGATTGCATGTGGATAATACAGTGGGTTTGTGTTTAATTCTGGGAAGAGTTTAAGACGACAAGCTCAAGTTTTAAATACTTAAATAATAGAAGTCCAAACCAGAGGGGTGGTCATTTCTTAAGTCTGAGATGTGTGTGTGGCCCTTGGGGGCACGTTTCTCTCTGGTTTCTGGTCTGTGTGGTTTCACTGGACCTGACGTTGTGGTTCTGAGCGATACCCATTCGCCCCCGTGGGTGTTTTGTCACTTCCAAAGAGATGGCAGTTGGCTTACGGCCCCGAAACAGTCGTCTTTTTGAAATGGGAGAAGTCAGCTCCAACTTGTGGGCTGTTACAAGCCAAAATAGTTCATTTGAAAGTTTCATCCTCAAATGTTTCTTCGGTGGTCCTCACCTGTCAGCTGCAGCTGTAGCATTGCCCTGGGACGGTCATTTATTTCCCCTTTCTTGGCTGCACAGTGACTGTGTCGCTTGTCCTTCGTATCACCAGCAAAGCCGGGAGACATTTCTGAGCAAGAGGCGAAAACTGAGAACCCGTGGTTGTAAAACAAGGCAGAAATACAGACAAAAATCAGGACACTTGAAGCGACCGGTTCTTCTTCCCATTTCTTTGTGTCTGCTGGGTAGAAATTCTGCTTTTGCAAGATTAGAAATACGTAGAAATTCTCCTTTTGCAGCATTTTAGCATCCGTGTCAGGACCTGGTGCAGCTGGGAGCTGTGTCTGAGCGCTGCATGACTCCTGTCACAGAGCAGAGCACCGTTGGGTACCCGGGGCAAGGAGCTCGCCCAGCACCATCCTGCGTGCTCTGTGCGGCAAGGGGAGGTCTGTGCCCGCGGGCTGAGAGGAGCTGCTGGTTCTGGAGGGGTTCCTCCGGGGACAGGCAGCAGGGTTTAAGCTCAGAGCACCAGGAGCTGTTAGCTCCGCACGCAGCAAATCATCAGCTTTTGTTCTCGAGGCAGTGTTGGGGTAACTTGGCAATTTTGATCAGCAGCATATGCAGAGCGGGGGAGAGTTGTTCTACGCTATTTATCCGTCTTGGCGGATTAGGCAGGCGGCGCTTTTACGGATATGTTGCAGAATTTCTGCGAATGGCTGCTCGTGTAAAAACACGGGGGATCTGCTGACCCGGCCGGGGCTGGAGGGGACGAGCGGTCCTCGCCTGGGCAGCTGCGGGGCCGTCCCCTCCTCCTGCGCTGAATCGCCCTTCTGTCCCCAGCCCCGGAGCCAGATGTCCCTTTGCACATCAATTCCCCGTTTATTGTTGGCTTTTGTTGGGTTTGGCTGCAGCAGAGCGCTCAGTGAGAACTTTGCTGCTAATGGCAGTGGGTCCTGCGTGGGGAGAAAGCACAGGGAGCAAAATGTTTCCTTTACAAGAGAACAAACCCCACCATTCTCTGCCTCGACCCTAAACTGAAGATTTCTGGCGTTTTCCTTGGAACCGTGCTTGTCCTCCTTAGAACAAAATGAGCACTTTGCTCTTCCTGTGCTCAGAGGAGTCTTTTGCCTGGCCGCTGACAAATGCTGCCACTGTTTTAGCCTTGGAGCACGATTTGACTCCTGGAAGTTCGTCTTTTTTTTTTAAAGTCCTAAATTCTTTGTAATTCAGATGTGGAGCTGCGATGGCAAGCTGTGGGCAGCATGATGTAAAGAGCCCGCTTGGGTTAATCACATCTCCTCGGAGACATTTTTACATCCAGCACGCACAGTTCAGTTGATTCTCGCTTCTTTTATTGTGTGCTTGTGGCTCGTTCCTCACTGCTTTATAAACTGCTTCTCCAAGGACGTGCCATGCCCTGGGAGAGTTTAGGCCTATGGGTTGGGCTCACAGTGGTTTTTCAAACCTGAAGTCCCTGGTGGGTTGAGAATCGGGTGTACGATGAGCACGTAATGTTTCGGAGGTCACACATCCACTGGCCTGCCGAGGTGACTCCTGCAGGCTGGGGGAACAGAGCGTGAGGAAAGCATCCTCATGTAGAGCCGTGCGGTATCCTCTGCTTTGCCTGGCCAGCCCTGAGTGATATAACTGGCAGCTTTCTCATGTAAAACTTACTGCCTTCTCCCTCACTTTCTCATCCTCCGTTGTAGCAGAGTATCTCCTGTGCAGTTCATAATCGATCAGTAGAAACATTCTATTTGGTTTCTAAAAAAAACAGACTTTGTGGCTTTCTCTTTTTCTTTTTCCATTTTGGCTATGTGAACTGCGATTAAATTCCATGTCTTTAGCCCTTTCCAAAGCCTTTTTATAGTGCTTCTGGGTTGAAGTGCTTCAAGACAGTTACCGTTAAAATGGGTGTTGTGGAAGTCTGAATGAGTTCACTGTCCGGGGGGGGAACTGGAAACTAGGGGACTACAGCCCAATGTTTTCAAGCCAAGCCTGACCTGCTTGATACTGCTCTGCACAGAAATAACCGTGGAGCACAGGTAATTGCACGGATAAAGAGGACACCAGGAGGAAGGGGGTTGTACAGGAGGACCATGAAAGGTGATGTGGGTGCTTGGTGTTCCTCACCCAGCGTGGCTCCTAGGGTGTCACCCTAATGGCCACTTTAAGGTCTCATGGGCTGAAGAGCAGGTTACTGTGCCGCCAGACCACCTTTATTTCCTTTCTATGAGTAATACTTCTGTTTCTGCAAGTCCTTTCTCCTCCTGGCTCTTCTTCTGCTCCTGCAAGGGCCACGCTTTCAGCATTCCTCACACTTCTGCCAGCTGTCAATGGCTCACCGCCAATGTTTTCAAAGGGTTTTGACGTTTGTGTGCTTTGGTTTCTGTGTGCCCGGTGTAAGAGAGACGTCCAGTTTTCTGGTTTGTCTCAAGAGGAATGCCAGCGGCTTTCAGGAGTGGAAATGAGATCCAGGGGAAGGAACCGGCCTGAAACTTTGCTTGGGACCTCTTGTAAGAGGCTGCCTTTCTCCTTCTGAGTGTCGCTGCAGAAAGGGACGAGCCGTGCACAGGTCACACCCGGTGCTTTCCCAGGACACGTGGGCAGCAAGGTTGGTGAATGAAATGACTTCTTGTAGCCGCCGTCTGGAAACAGGCCGGAAGCACCAGACAATGAGGGTGGGAATTTGGCTCTACAGAAAAGAGATCACTTGGTGTCCTTGTGGCGCTTGGAGGAGCACAGCAGGTCCTTGGTTCTTCTCCGTGCCCGTGTGGATGTGGTCTGGGAGGGTCAGAGGGTGAGGGGAACGAAGGATCTCGTGTCCTCCTGCTGCTTCCGTGGGGCAGAGGTGGTTGTGCAGGGAAGGGAGCCTGAGCCAGGATGGACTGGACCTGCAGGATGGGCTTTATCCCAGATTATCTGATATTCTCTGTTAGATGTAGTGTTTTCAAACCCCTCCAAGACCTGTGGACCCTGTGCAAGATCAGGTGCTGTGGCCGAGGGCCCTGAGGTTGGTCTGCCAGCGGGGAGGAAGAGGAAGGAAAAGGAGGGAAGCCCTTCCTGGGGTGTTGGTGCCTGAGCTGCTGCATGGCCTGGAGCTGCCCTGCGGCCACCTCCTGTCCCACTTAGGGTCAGGGCCATGGGGTGGGTGCTGGGCTTCGCTCCCGGCAGGCCTGGTTGCCAAAAAAACGCAGTTCAAGGGTTCCCATGGGCTTGCTGCCTGGCGCCTTCCAAAGGGGAGAGCAGCTCCCGCCCTCGCCCTGCTCAGCCCTTGGATGATTTTACACAATAATGACTTAAACCAAAGCCCAGGGGTGCAGGCAGGCCCCCACCGTGCGGATCGGAGGAGGATATTGGTACATACGGGGTGCCTGGGGGCGATCCTCTCCCCTTAGCAGGGCCAGGGCTAACAAGGGGCAGACTGACAGGAATGTCCTGCTCTGCCAAGAAAAGCCTGCTAGGCCGAAATCGCCTGGCGTCCTATTTTTAGAGCTGAATGTAATCGTGGTGTGCTTTCTCCCCGGCTTTGCTTATCTTTACGTTCCTCCGCAACCTCTGCTGAGGCAGGAGGAGCCGGGAGGAGGCAGGCGATCTGGATCTGGGGTTTGCTGGTGGACCCGGTGGTGTGGACCTTGGGTTTCCTAGCCCTTGGGCTGAGGAGCTGAATGCCCCCGTGGTGCCCGGTGGTGGGATGTGGATCTTGAAGGGAATAAGGCTCCCACCCCCGAGATGTGTCCTTGTTCCCTTTGTGGCTTTTCTGTGTGGTTTGCAGGAGGAAGGGGAGGATTCAGGCCGATAGCTAAGTTCACACAGACCCCAAACAGCATCAGACTCAATTCTTTTCAACCAGTGATCCAGGAGGGGAGGATACTAGTGGGTCCCTAGCACAAGTGGGATCTTGCTTGCCCTGGTTGCCTTTAATGCCTTCTCCAAAGCGCATTCAAAAAAACAACAACAACCACATGATTTTTCTTGGTCTTCCTGAAGCTGGTTAAGTTATGGAGGGTAACTCCTGCTCGGGCTCCGTTCTCTCTTGGTGAGAAGTCTCTGTGATGAAGCAAATGGTTTTGTGGATTTTGGAATACGAAAGATGAAGGAATCTTTTTTTCCTTTCCCCAGATGGAGTTCATTGGAGTAAGTCAGCTGTCATTCATCCACGACCTGGGACCAAAGGGCATGTGAGTTGTGAGCTATTTTTTTCCAAATTATGGTTCACCAAGAGCACGGCTTTATAAATAAATAGTGTTCACACTGATAGTTTCCCTTTCTCACTGATAGCTGGGGAATATTTTACCATCTGGATATAAAGATGTATTAATGTTCAGATGGAAATGCTACAGCTTTGGGAAACAGTCTTGGGAGCAGGCTGCTCTGCAAGGCAGGGGCTGCAGCTCCCCAGCTGCGTCATGGGCATTCTCTCCTTCCCTCCTGCAACCTTGTTTGTGCTGCAGAGCACAAGAAATGGAGCCCTGTGTTTCTTAAATCCGTGTCACTTCCTTTTGGGAAGCTATTTTGGCCTTTGTTCTGGCTTTTTGGGCAGTGGCACAGACTGCTTGGGCATGGCTGGAGATGGCAGGAGCCATCCCTTGGGGGGCTGGAGGGATGCGGTGGGCATTCACCACCCGAGAGCTGCCCCAGGGGGCCGTGCCACCCCTCCTGACCCTGCTCCTGTCCCTGCAGGGAAGGTTTGGTCATGAAGCGCTCCGGGGGCCACCGCATACCGGGCCTGAACTGCTGCGGCCAAGGAAGGATGTGCTACCGCTGGTCCAAGAGGTACTGCTGCTGCCGGGCCTGAAGGGCGGTGTGCTTCATGCTGTTCCAGCACACAAACCCTCCTGGGCCTTTTTCTCCCCAAAAAACCTTGCCTTTTTAGAAAAGCTACAGATTTTCAGGTGAGAAGAGTCCATAGGTTGTCCATAGAAGGGATGTGTTGCTCTGCAGGAGAAATGGGGTGTCTCACAGCCCCGGGCTGGCAGACATGGAGACCCTTACCTGCTCCCTGCCTGCCTTTCCCTTCCTAGGGGGAACACGGGCAGGTGAGGCCCATGAGCCCTTCCTCGATTTACAAATGATCACCTTCATTACCTTGCCCAGGCCACTGTGTTTGGCTGATGGCTTTTTGGTACCTTTGCACTCCAATTCTGCTACCTAATCCATCAGAAAACCTTCAGACTCTGATATTAGGTGGGCTCCCCTCTCTTTGGAAGGATTCCTGTGCTTTGCTTCTCCCTGCTACTGGTATGGGCAAGGCTTTGCTTTTGAAAACCCAAAGAGTACGCAGCCACCTTTTAGTGATATTCGTCTGTGAGAGCTTCCCCACGTCATTACCTGCCTTTGGGTTTCAGCACCATGGAACCACGATGGGCTGGGATTAGCTGATCTTAAATAATACTTTTTTTCCAACAAAACCTCACTGCATACTTGTGAATAAAGGTCCTTTTTTCTTTTCTTTTTTTTCTTTTTTTTCTTTTTTTTTGTAATCTTCCCAGTAAGGAGATAAGGGTTTGACCTTCTTCCAGGTCAAATCATTAAGTTGTCTCAATTTTTTTTTCTCCTTCAGGAAAAAAAACTGCCTTTTCAGCTAACTCTTTGTTCTGTTATACAGACATCAAGATTTAGGGGAGCTGTAGCTCATTCAGTTTTGCAATTAATCTTGTTTAGAGCCTAAAAATGGGATGAGGGCAGTGTTGGGAGTGGGACTGTCCTTCAGCTGTGCACAGAGTAACACAAGAGGGCATCGAATCCTCTCCCACGGCCTGCAGGGGCTGGCAGAGCGTGGGCATCAATAAATAAGCAAGGGACAGTTACACTGCCCAGGGTGGGTTATTGAAGTGAGGAACTGTAGGAAAAACTTGCTTTTATGCCTGACAGCTACAAGTAATTTCCTGTATTTCTCAAATAGAGAGTACATCCTCCAATACATCCTCCACGTTTTGTTGGATAAGAGGAGGAAAGTAGTGAAAAATACTGGGGAATGCAGAAAGGCAAACGCTTGAATCTGTACTCAGCAGGGGTCTGGCAGTGAGGTTATGGGCCACGAGGGGATAGGGAGGGAGGGAATTTTGGCACCGTGTGTGATGTTGTGCTGGGACGTCTCAGGGCACTGAGAGAAAATGAAAATAATGGGGTCTGGAATGAGCCGAGGAGCTGGGACTTCCCAAAGGTAGGAGCTCTCCCACGTTCTGCAGCTGGGGCTGTTGCTGTGCCTGTTTGTGAGCGTGCACAGAACTGGGTCTCCTGGTGGAGACCTGTGTGGGACAGAGGGGGCCGGTTACCCCAGCTACGCGGCAGGGAGAGAAAAATTTAGAAATGCCACTCACAGCAAAAACATGTTTTTCCCAGAGCTGCCTTCAGGCAACGGTATTTATGTAAAAGCTGCCGGTCATCTCTCGTCATGTGCTTCTAGCAGGGGGCCTGTTGCTTGGCAATAAAAGCTGTCCAAAATGCCTTGTTCACGTATTTTGATAGGAGTGAGAGCGATCCTGGCTTTGTAATTAATATTGGAAATGTCAAATAGTTCCCGTGTTGCCTCTGGGGACGTACAGCCCGAATGGAGATTTGGGAAGCAAGGGGTTTTCCTTTCACCTTGCTGGGCTTCTGGCTGGGAAGTTTGCCTGTGAGCAGGGAGAGCCTCGTTGGGTGTGTTAGCTGGGAGTTTTCAAAGGCCTCTGTAAGAAGCAGGCGTGCAAGTCACTAAAAGTCCTTTATTGGAACCAGACTTGTTCATAACATGGGCATTGGGGTTTTCAGCTTCCCTTAGGAGATCAGAGCCCCAGTAAGAAATGTTACCCTTCACTTCCATGCCTTCTTCTCCCTGCTGAATGCTTTGTGCTCGTTCGGCCAGAAATACTTTCTCCCTTTATTGGGTTTTCTGGCTGGTGCCTGATGGCCGGCAGGAAGAAGCTCACCTCCCTCCGCCCCGCAGGTGGCTGGTGGTGAAGGACTCCTTCCTGCTCTACATGAAGCCGGACTCGGGCGCCATTGCCTTCGTGCTGCTGGTGGATAAGGAGTTCAACATCAAGATAGGCCAGAAGGAAACAGAAACCAAGTACGGCTTGCAGATCGACAATCTCTCGAGGTAAGAAATCTAAACCTCTTTTGCTTTGCTTTTGCTGTTTTAACAGAGTCGGTGGCGCCTCTCCCAGGGTTGGCAAGGTTTTGTACCTCTCGGGGCCAGGGCTGGTCGTTTCCATGCCTTAAAGAGGGACTTGGTGTCTCAGCTGCACAGCCTGTCCCCAGGTTTTGCTCCGGCCTGAGGGCACGTGCACGTGGAGCTGCACAGTCTGGTTTTGCAGCAATTACTTAGGGTAATTTTCTAGGTCCTCCGTTCCTTTATGCTCCAAGCAAAGATGCATCGTGTTACATCCCAGCTAGAGAATTCCACAAAAGATATGCTAAGTGGGATGAAGAGCTATTTAATGTTTTCACGGTAGCATCCAGAATAAATTCATCGTGGAAAAAATACAGAATTAGCCATGTCCAACTTCCCTACAAGTTAAGTGGGCGCTATTCATTTAAATCTGTCTATTATTATTATTACTGTCAGAGTGATGCTGTGATATTCCCTTGGAGCAGAGAAGTGCGGATGTATTTTTTTTTCAAACAAAATATGAAAATAAAGTCTTGCTACACGTTACTTTCAGCTTAATAAAATATAAGCAGTGCAGGAGCACTTAGCAGCACGCGTAGACAGCGAGAAGCAGCCCAGTTGAGCGTCCGTGGCTGCGGCACCTGCCCCATATGTCGTCGGTTTTACAGGTCACTGATCCTGAAGTGCAACAGCTACCGGCATGCCCAGTGGTGGAGGCAGGGAATAGACGAATTCATTCGGAAGCACGGCAAGGACTTCCTCACGGAGCACCGGTTCGGGTCGTACGCGGCCGTGCAGGAGAACACGCTGGCCAAGTGGTGAGACGTGGGGGCGAGCTGCTGAGCGTATCGCGGTGCCCGCTTGTGCAGCAAGTGAAACCCAAGGAATAGTGTGTGGTTGGCAGAAGTACCACTTAGTAATCTGTTATTGTGCTGCTCTGTTAAGCTAATAGCAGCCTGAAATTTCCCCTGCATGTTGTCTTAATTCCTGAAATTAGGTTTGTGTTTGATTTTTGGGAAGTGAATGTAAGTGGCATTAGCACAGAACCCCGTTGGTCTTCAGCTGTGAACTTGCTGTTTGATTAAGGTGGAGAGAAAAATAAACCCACGTGCTTTGCTTGTTTTCACAGGTATGTGAATGCTAAGTGCTACTTCGAAGATGTCGCAAATGCCATGGAGGCTGCTAAAGAAGAAATCTTCATCACAGATTGGTGGTTCGTACTTAGATATTTGGATTTTGCCCAGCTGTCTCTCTTGGGACGCTCCCGACAATGCTGCAGTGCTGGGAGGCCTTACAGTATGGCAGCTAGCCGTGCGGCCAGATGGTTTGGCAGCACACCCAAACATCTCGTCGGGTTGTATTCAAAGGCCTTTTCAGGAGGGTTGGCAGCAAAAGCACATGCTTGAAATCAACAGCTTGGTTCTCTCCTTGCAAGGAAAGGCCTGAAATTTCATGGAGGCACCGCCAGGTGCAAATGTTGTGGTGTGTGTGGCTTCACCGGGAATGCACGGCGCTGTACACCCGAGGGACAAGAATGCCCTTCAGGGTGTAAGGGAACACGGACACTCAGATACCCCTGACGAGGGCAGTGCTTTTCCCATGTTATCTTGCAGAGGACCCTCCTTCGTGCTCCTCCTCGCTATTTGGGCAGCCTTGCACCAGGGATGAGAGCAGCTAGGCTGGGTGCATTTTTGCTCTGTTCTTAAATGGGTCGGGCGATGGAGAGGGATTTCTGTAGTCCCTTCCCCAGGCTGTGTGGCTGCTGAAGGACCTGGCGCTGCCCACTTCTTCCCCAGTCATTCAGTATGTTTATGCAGTGCTCTGGTTCCTGTTTGAGGCAGAAGAAGCGTGCTCACACAGCCTCAGGGTAGGGCCATTTGGCCAGTACCCGTTGCTGCTGCCTGTGCCTTGCCTTTGTGGTGGGTCATGGCAGCCAGCCCGGCCCCTGGGGAGCTGCTCAGGCATCCTCCCTAGCCGTGGGCACCTCGCTGTGCTCCTCCTCTGGCTGAAAGATGACCCTCTTACCGCTCATCTGCTGCCTGTGGGAAGTGGGGGATTAGTTCTGAGGTGGCAATCATGAGAAAACTAAGCACAGCGTTGGCGTTGACTGGGCTAAACGTCCCTAACATGACCACAGATAAACCCAGTGCTCCTGTTACTCCATGTGCAACATCATGTAGCAAGGCAAGAGCTCTGCGTTTCAGACCCTTTGTCTCTTAACATTTTATTCAGCAGCAGTCAATTGTTAACACACCGTGGAATGCAAAACTTACCTGAAATGTGGAGCTTAAGATAAAATGCTGTTGCCAGAAGCATGCTTTTAGGGTGTAGCAATGTGCTTTAATCAAGCACAAGTTCCTGTGCTCTGCACAGAAGTGAAATGTTGTCGCCTCCCTTTGCAGGAGTTAGACAGGAATGCTGAATTCTTCCTTGTAACCTTCAAAGCTGTGAATCACCAAAATGTCTTGTTGCCGTACCATATTGCTTTGTCTTTAGGCAGAAAGGAAAATTCAGCACAAATCTGTGCTGTTCAGATAGCATAAGTTATCAGGAGAGCTGAAATCACTCTTTTATTTGTTTTTTATATCTAGGCATTTCTTTCTTATCTCACTTTTTTTTTTCTTTGTGTTTTTCTTTCATAGATAGAGTGCAAGTTTCCCCGTTTGCACATCACTGTAAAACTTGGTCCCCTGGGTTATTGAATACTGAGATGAATGTGCTGGACGTGTCCCCTGCCCTCTGTAATGCTCTGTTATTAAAAACAAAGAGCTTGATATTGGAGAATGATGCATCACTCTGGGACATGAGCCTTCACATCCACTTAGATAAACTTTCTGATTTCTTTACTTCCCGAGCTGGTCATCTAGGCCAGGGCTTTGTTTGCAGACTACATACGCTGTGTTTTTCCACCCCTTTATTTTTTTAGGCTGAGCCCGGAGATCTTCATGAAACGGCCCGTTGTTGAAGGGAATCACTGGCGGCTGGACTGCATCCTCAAGCGCAAAGCAGTAAGTGAGCTCCAGCTGTCAGCCCTGCACCCGCCCAGTGGAAGGCCCCGCTGGGACTGGAGCGTTGGCACCATTTGTTTGGGTTTGGAAGAGCTTTGGTAGATCCTCTGATTGCTCCTTCCTGCCCTCAAGCTCAGCTTGCTTCAGCTTTGTGTTGCGACTGCCCCAGCTCCTGGCAGGGTTGGAGAGCTGTTGTGCCCGGCGCTTTCCTTGTGGCATACGTAGCTTAGGGGTACAGGAAGGTCTCGGGACTTCCTGGTGGTTCTTGGTAGGTGGTTTGGACATTGCAGAGCTGTGCGGATCCTGTATGTCAACACAGGGCATTGAGTGCTGCTGCTTTCAGAGCTGAAGCTGTGAGATCCCATCAGCCTTCCAAGAACAGGAAGGTGTCGTTAGCCAAAGTCACCCAGTAACACCCAGAAGCTCGTGCCAGCTCCCTGCAGCCTTCTCATCTGGTTTCCTTACTTAATATATTGCACAGGTCCTTGCTACACCTAAACACTTAAGCACAGACATTATCACTGTTCTCCCACCACTCCTCGCTGTAGTAAAGCACTGCTTCCTTACACTGGCTGACACAGAACCCGTGTCTCTCCTGCTTTTCTTTGTCCCTACCCACCCCTTTTGATATTCTCATGGCTCTTGTGGCCACTACCAGGAGGAAAATTGGCTGTGCCTGCCCTGCCTGGCCCTTCTCAGGTGAAGGCTCTGGCCGTGAGGGTCTTGGTGCATTGCTGTGGAGAAGGGACATCAGGAAAGGGCTTCAGCAAAGCAATATGGCTTGATGAGGATGAATGGTGTTCTGCAGAAGAGTGTACAGACACAAACGGCATCACGATCCCCAGAGCTGGACTGTGGTGTTGAGCTTTTAAGGGAGGAGGTGATAAACATGACTCAGAGACTGCTGTTTGCATTGCTCAGTTTTCCTCGTTAATAAATGCTTGTGTACAGTAAGCAAGTGCTTGTATAAACTGGAATTCTTGATAAGGCAGATCATTCTTTTTTTTTGTTGTTCTGCTTTGGTTTGTCCTCTGCTGTTCTTCCTGGGTAGAACGGTTCAGACCTGCTGCTGACCTGGTGCCTTTCCTGGCACTCCCTCTGAGGCTTCCTGTGCAAAGCTCTGTGTGCTCACACTGCTTTTTTTTGTGGAGCCCTTGGAGATACGGGGAGAAAACCAGAACTAGCAGTTGTGGTTGCTTACTTTTCAACTTCCATTTTCATCTCTTGTTTTGTTGTTGGCTATGCTCTGCTTCCAAAGAGCACATCTGGATGGAGGCTGCAGAGAACACGTTTCATGGAGCCGAACGAGCCAGGCAGAAAAGATCAGCGTGAGGTGTCTGTGAGCGCGGGCTGCATTTCTGCTGCTCACCCAGCCCCTGGTAGTTTGCCCCACAAGAGCAGTGAGTCAGAAAGGGAGGCACAGCCAGGGAAGATTCTTGAACGTTGCTGTGTAAAAGGGCAGGAGTCCAGGTGGTGCTCAAATAGTCCTTGACTCCCTCCCCTCCCAACCCAGTCATCCTCCCAGGCCTTTCCCACCCCGTGTTCCTAGAAAAAAGAGGGGTTTGTGCCTGCCATGAGCTGATTGGGAAGTAGACTTATTTTTTGGCAAATGAAACGTGGCCACAGGGCATGCTCGCTGGAAGAATCTGGCTTTGTTTGTCGTGTCAACGTGGATTTTCCTGTGGCTATAAATACCTTGGAAGAGTCAGGAGTGTCTCAAGCTTAGCTCCTGGAAACACTTACCTGCTCCCTTTGATTCAGCAGGGCGGTCGGCAGGCTGCTGTCTCGGTAGGGATCAGGCTGTCTGACTTTTATGCATATGTGGTGCTCCCTAGGAGAGCAGAATATCATCCGCACTTTGGAGGCTGCCCAAGCTCTCAGGAGCGGCTTTGTGGGAATAGGAACTTAAAAGGCTGAGGAAAGGTTTGACCCTTAGTTTAAACTGGCAAACTCCAAGGTTTGAAGCTCTTCTGATTTATAGCAGGTGAAGTTGTCCCAGTGTGTGACCACCATCTGCCGAGGGCTGGGAAGCACTTGGCAGTTCTGCCTGTGCTTTAGCATAGCCGTGTCCTTAGAAACCCTCACGTGGATCCCATTAGTCACAAAAAGCACCAGCCTTTGAGTCCTGCTCATTATATTCCAGGAACTTGCATAGCCCTGCCAGCAGAAAGAGCTCGCTCTCTGGCATCCCCTCGGCTGCATCTCCTTTGGGAGAGCGATGTCCGTGTGATACCCGGCTGCTAGCGCCCTGCGCGCGCTGTTAACTGTGGGCAAACCTCAGGGCAACACAGAGCAGCGGAAAATCGGATGTCAGTGGATACCTGCAACATGATCGTATGTGCAGTGAATCACGTTGGCAAAATTTTGCCTCAAAGGGTGGTGAAAAGGAGCCGCCGTAAGCAAAACCTATTGGGAGGCTTTGGCGAGGCTCAGCCCCGCACATGAGTCAGGGTGCTGAGCCCTCCTCTGGAGGCTGAGTGGCTTTCCTGAGCGATGCAGGCCCCTGCCTGCCGTGGGATCTCGGGGTGGATCTGGAGGAATGCGAGCAGGGATGAGTAACCTCGGTCTGCCTTGCTGCCTGCAGGAACAGCGTGCTTACTGCCTCTGCTTTTCCTCGCTTGGGAAATGGGCTGTACCACTGAGATAGCTGCATGCCAGTATTTCTTCTTTATTTCCGACAGCAACAGGGAGTGAAGATTTTTGTTATGCTGTACAAAGAGGTGGAGCTTGCCCTGGGGATCAACAGCGAATACAGCAAGCGGACGCTCATGCATCTCCATCCAAACATAAAGGTAACGGCGTGCCAGGCGTTGCGTGCAGGACGTGTGCATCCAATTGCTCTTGGCAGCTAGCGTTGCCCCTCTTGTGTTTGGGTGTGAACTGGAAAAACAGAGGTTCCCACCGTTACAGTGGGCATAGGCTGTGGAGACATACCCATACCGTGATTACCTCGTCTGAGCATGGCAACTTCATTTCGCCAGGTTATAATTGAACATAAAACTGCTTAGTTTACAAGTGCCAAAGCAGCAATTCACGTAATTCATGAGAAACTGATTTCATATGACAGCTTTATGGGGTTACATCAAATGGAAAATGAGGATTTGAGAATGTTGCCTCATCAGCAGTCCTGTTTGTACATAGTTGACGAGAGTCAACACTGGGTGTTTACGTTCCTGTCATAAATGCCCATCATTGCCCTGCTATGTGCTGTCACGCTGCTGCTCCGCCACCGAGCAGAAAACAAACTGGCACATGAACCAGCAGCCAAGGCGAGGTCCCGCCTTATTTTAATAAGATATCTTATGCACGAGGGTGATGAACAAACTGCTAAAATAATAGATTGGTTATCACTCGGTCAGTTGTCACAGCAAAGCTTTACCTCACCATCGTCTTCACAGCCAAACAGGAAGGTGATGCAGGGAGGGAAGTGCTGGCTGCCTGCTTTGGGAGCAGCCAGGTGGAAGAGCGCAGCGCCTGCCGCAGGACGTCAGTGCGATGTTCCTCCTTCGACATTAAAAATAAAGCTATGTACTGTGTGCTTAGATAGAGAAGTGGCTTTGTCATAAACAAATGTCAAAAGAATGTCATAAACAAATGTCAAACAACTTGCTGATTTAAAAAAAAAAAAGGCGACTTCTCATTTCTCTTATGTAGCAGCAACAACCAAAGAAGTGAGTCAGATCACCAATATGTTGTTTTCTTTCCTGTCAGGTTCTGTATCTGGAAGCTCAGCTATTACAGCTGTGCCAAGAGCATTATTTTACTTGTAGAAACACATTTCTTGACAGCGATCCTTTTACGAACGCAGCGATGCTGCTGTAAATGTGACCTATCCCAACAGCACTAACCGTTGCTGCAGGGGAATACCCCGTTTAGGATTCACAGCAGTCCGTGCGGATGCAGCTCCCAAATGCCCGGTGCTCTCCTGGAGCAGCCGAATAAGCAGGGCAGTGCTCTGGCTGGAGGTGCAGCCGGGCAGTGGCGCTGAGCGTGGGTGCTGCTCCCGTCCCCAGGTGATGAGGCACCCGGACCACGTGTCCTCCTCCGTGTACCTCTGGGCCCACCACGAGAAGCTCGTCGTCGTCGACCAGTCGGTGGCGTTTGTGGGGGGCATCGACCTGGCGTATGGCCGCTGGGACGACGACGAGCACCGCCTGACCGACGTGGGCAGCGTGAAGCGGATGGGGGCGGTGAAGTCGGTGTCCGTGGCCAACCTGGCAGTAAGTGAGCTGGCTGCAGCCCGCGGCTGTGCTGACACCTGCCTGCCAAAGGGTTGGTGGGGGGGATGAGCACGCTGCGTCCGCTTCAAAGCCTAGGGTTGGGTTTGGGAGGCTGAAGGAGGAGAAGCAGTGGGAAGAAGGAAGTGTCTGAGCACCGAATGACTCTTTGGGGTAGGTCCTGCCCAGCCCCTGCTGGGGCATGGAGATAGGAAACGCAGCTAGGGCTGGGTTTCCCGTGGAGCTTGGAGCAGCAGTCACGATTTGGAGGCTGTGTTCTTAGTAAAGCTTAGCTAAAAACGTGCTGTAGGCACTCAGAGTGCTCCGAACTTTGGGATACTGGGGCCCTCAGCATTTCCCTCACTTGCTGAGCTTTTCTGCTAACCTGGGTATTTATGTAACCAGATATTAGCTCTTCAAAAACATAAATAAATAAAGATGTCTCACTGTGTGAGAGTTACAAAGGGAGTAGTAACCTTAGTGGGTAATTGACTGAGGAATATACTGCTAGTATTAATGGGTTTGATGGGTTTTCCTGCTCAGTGGCTCCTTGTACAGACCCTCTCCTCCAAAGGCATTCGTAGCTCCCACCAAAGCAGGTTTTGCCATGGAGCAAAATTTGGCTTGTGGTTGTTTCTGAGCCTTTATATGAACAATCACCTGCCGTTAAAGGGAACGTGCTTGTACATCACCTGCAGCATTGTCCTGTGTCTTTTAAGTCCACAGCGGAGTCGTCTGAACACATCGCCCTGCAGTCTCAAGCCTCGTCCCCGGAAAGCCATTTGTTCCAGAGGAATGCTGATGATGTCCCAGACTCGGCAAAAATGAAAGGGATAGGAAAATCCAAGAAGTTTTCAAGGTTCAGTATTTACAAGCATCTCCATAAGCATGGCATGCACCACGCTGATAGCGTCAGCAGCATAGACAGTGAATCAAGTAAGTGCTGTTTTTCATCTCAGCTTTACCCAAACGACATATATAAAGCAGGTGGGGGGTGGGCGTATGTGCAGACTCACATAATTTCTAGGGTAATATGTTCTTTGTAAAGAAGGAAAGCTGATGAATTCGTTAGCTATCAGAATAATGACTGTGTTTAGTCAATATGTAAATTCGTGTCACTGCAAAATATACAGAAAAGTTTTAAGTGGGTTTGCATGTAGCGGTTGTCCTGAGCTGCCAGGTGACGGGATGCAGCGGACGTGCTACCTAATGTTTGTAATGCTGGAAGATTTTTGTTCCTGCAAGGGAGAACTGAATCTTTTGTTTTTCAATTTGTATTTATTATAAAAACGGAAGCATTTTCAGAGTATGATTATCCCCTCTTGTTGGCTAGGGTTACTTAGGTTTGAATCCGTCACTTAAATTAAATTATTCCCAATTTACCCACTTGATAGAGAGACTATTCAACAGTTGAATGTTTGAATGCAGCTTTTAATTCCCCACGTAAAAAGTGGATATTCAGAGCTAAAATTACAAGGGTTAGAGTGACGTTCATTCCATCATGGAGTTCTTCCTGAAATCTGTTGCTGGAAGTCCTTCACTCCTGAAGCTGTAAATGCTCAAGGTGGGATCTTACCTGAGTTTTCGTCACTCCCAGCAGTGCCTTCTCCTCCCCCTGGCTGGAGGAGGCTTTGCTGGAGCACAGTTTGGGTTGGTCCCAGGATTGTTTGGTTGCTCAGGATGTGTACCGAGGTAGCAGAGTCATTGCTATGTGTTCGGTTTAAAACCACCTGGGTCTTGAACTTGGTTCTTAGCATGTTGTCACTTGTAATTTCAGCAAACTGACAGCTCATTTGGACTTCTGTCATGCAAGGTGTCATAAGGCAGGAGCAGGACCCGGTGTAGCAGAAGTGGATGTGCGTTTTTGCCATAAATAGAGCATCTTGACTTTCTGCAGGTTACTGTAACCCCCCTAGGAGTCCACCGAATTTAATCCAGAGTTTAAAGCCCCACCTGAGAATGTTCCATCACCACGCTGAATCCAAACAGGGGCTCACTGAGCCTCAGCAGGGTAAGTGGAGGAAGGCAGAGGTGCAGCCCCCTTCAGGCTTTAGCTGCTGATGTTTTTGCATTGTAGCTATGGTGAGAGTTAGGTTGGGTGCCAGGATCAGCCTGTGCTGCTTGTTGTTCTCATCCTTATCACCCCGCCAAGGACATCCTCACAGAAACGTCATCTTCAGGTGCTTAAAAACCTGCAGCATAAATATAAAATAATCATTTCAAATAAGTAAATCTTTAAAACTGCACTAATGTCAGGGAACAGCTGAGAAACTAGCTCTGATTCTGGAACATGATTTTTTCAGCAGCTCTCTTCCTGTAAGGGAAGGGGCTTCTTACTGGAATTGGGAACTTCTGCATTGGATATTTCAAAGTGAGCCTAATGCAGGAGGGCAAACCCAGAGAGAGGAAACAGCAAGGTGGCAGCTGCCAGACCAGTGCTTGGATGAAGAAGACTTGAGCCCCCGTTCTGGCTCTTACTAAAGCCTGTGAAAGCATCCTTAATTGAGGAAGGAGTTGGGTAGTCAGGAGCAATGAGCTGTTCTGATCTCTGGTCTCTGGGCTGAGGACAAAAGGTGCTGTTGAAAGGGCTTTCCAAACGCAGTACCCCATCTAGACACGGAGTTTTGGTACAGAATGAGGAGCAGCTCTGCGACATCTTCCTGTAAGGCACGAGTTGCCGATTATAAAATGGTTATTACAAAATGGTGGCATGTAACAAGGAACAGCTGCCTTTGCTTCCCGTGGGAATGAAGTGCCATCCCCACTGTGGTCACCTCATGCTCATTCATGAGTCGAAGTGCAGTCACCAAAGCTCAGGACATGAAGTGCACCTTGACTCGGCAGCATGCCCCATCCATCCCATCGGAGCGTGCAGGGGCGGCGATTCCCCAGCTCCACCTGGACTCTCACTGCACTCGTGCTTCCCAAGGCGGCCGTGCTGCGTGCCTGCTGCATGGCGTTCCTGGCATGGCTCGGCTTGGCTCGGCAGCGGTTGTGACAGTGCTGGCAGGGCTTGCTTTGTGTACCCCGGGCTTACCGCATACTGAAAGGGGTTTGCTGTGGTTGCTGGTGATGTGGTTGGGTTGGGAGATGACTTCCGCGATGGGCACGTCACTGTGTAATTGTGGCACCTGTGTCTGGTACGTTAGGTGAAGGCTGCTCTCAGGCTAAGGAAATAACGCTAGTCAGATGTCTGTGGGGTAAGCCCACGTCGCTGCTTTTCTCAGGGGGAGGAAACTGAGATCACCCTGCACTCAACAAACGAGCTCTGGGAAGGAAATCTTGTTAGGGGGGGATTATCCCTGTCCTTGCCATTTTAGACCATTTTTAATCACCATCAGTTTGGAATTCGGGATCCATTCGCTCAACGTGTAAAATTGTATCAAAAGATGACGTTGTTATCTGAAAAGCAAAACCAAACCACAATATTTAGTGAGGAAACTGAAATCATTTCATCCTAGTTAGTAAAGGCTAGCTTATATTACAGGCGATACACCCTACCGTAGAGTCAAACTCCTAAACCATCTAGCAGAAAAGTTGGAGTTAGTGTTGTAAAACACATCTGGTAGATGACATACGTGACATTTTTGTACACAGATCCACTAAGGTCAGTCCCAGCTGTGAGTGAACTCCCTGTGGTAACATTTAGGTGGAAAGACAAATAATTATGGGGTAATATTTAGGTCCAGTGTAGAGAGAATTGAGCATTTTGGTTCCATAACGAACTCAGATATATGCAGCCTGTCCTGATCGTATAGCAAATATTAAAACAGGGAAGAAGAAACACTAAAATGCATCTCTGAAAGCAACAGAAAGACTGGGGAGAAAATGGCCTCAGCTGGCTGGGACTGGCAAGTCCCACCGGTGCTTTTCTGCGGGTCTGTCACCAGCGCTGTGCGAGGGACAGCCATGACTTTGGAGCGTGTGTTTCTGTTTTGTTTGCCCGTGGCAGATAAAGGATCCATCCGCAGCTTGAAGACGGGTGTTGGCGAGCTGCTCGGGGAAACCAGGTTCTGGCACGGCAAAGACTATTGCAACTTCGTCTTTAAAGACTGGGTTCAGCTTGACAAACCCTTTGCTGGTAAGTGCCTCTGGAAGTCATGAGACCGTTTGGGTTTGGCTGCCGGGAAGCAGCAGCAAAGCTGCCGTGGAAGGGGCCAGCTCTGCTCTTATGGTCCCTGGACGTGACTGTGGGTGACTGCGTGGTGCATCCAGATCAACCCGCACAGCCCCTGGTGCCACGTCCCAGAAGGCTTTAGTCTGAGGAAGGGGTGCCATGGTTTTCCCCGTTTGTGTCCTTTGAAGAGGTCCCGATGTGCTTTCCTGTCCCGCAGACTTCATTGACAGATACACCACCCCCAGGATGCCCTGGCATGACATCTCCTCCGTGGTGCACGGCAAAGCGGCGCGCGACGTGGCCCGGCACTTCATCCAGCGCTGGAACTTCACCAAGGTGGGGAGGGGACGTCACTGCCGGCAGCACGGCATGTCCTGCGCACCGTGCCTCGTCCGCCTGCCCTCCACAGGCACGCTTGCTTTGTTTTGTGTGTTCCTCTGCTCTGTTTCGATCTCTTCAAGGAGTTTTTCTTTTCTTTTTCCCCCTGGCAGATCATGAAGCCCAAATACCGATCCCTGTCCTACCCATTCCTGTTGCCGAAGACTCAGCAAACTGCTCACGAATTGAAGTACCAGGTGCCTGAGGCTGTTCATGCCACCGTCCAGGTGGGTGCTGATGGTCTCCTGCTCATGTCCCTGTAGGAGAGCTTTTTCCGTCTTTCCAGAAGGAAGTGTCACCACTTAAAATTATAAAATGGACTTAAAATTATAAAATGAAAAACTCCTACTTAATTTAGCTCACAGCATAAGTGGTCAGATCCTCAGTTCCGATAAAATAACGCAACTCTTTAAAAAGAGATGCGTTAATTTATGCCTCTGTCTTTGGGGATAAGAGGGCCGAAGAGCATGTGGTGCTCAAGCTATGGAAGCACCACGACTTTTATAGCTGTGTAATTTTCTGGTTTGTTTCCTGCTGCTCTTCACCAAGCATTTGGTTTGGTGTCCTTGGTGGGTTGGGGCTGGCCACTGAGTGTTTGTCCCAGATTTTCTCAGAGATGTCCACCAGGCTCCCAATGCCTTTTCCTGAAGGGTAGTGGTCAGTTAAAGCCCAGGATTAAGAGGAGTCTCGTGGCTGCTGTATTCTGTGTTGAACTTCATCTGCATTTTGTTGCATAGCCCCTAAGTCCTACGGGTCCTCTGCACACTCAGCCCAGACTCGTTTATGCCAATCGTCCTCACAGTCAGGATTGCAAAGAGCTGTATTTAAAAGCTATGAGCTATTTTCGGTGCGAGTATTGAACGCAAGCGTTAGCCAGCAGAAACTTGTTGAGGAACAGAAAGCCAGAACAGCTACGCTGAAGCAGCAAGGCAGTAGGGTGCCTCTGTGGACGAGAGATGCATGAAATGAAACGGCTCAGACCAAAACCAGGAAAAATGCATGCCTGTGCTGTTCGTAAGGAGTGGTCCGCCCAGATGACAGCAGCGCCTGGGGAAGCTTGGTGGAACAAGACGCATTTTTCTGAGTCTGTGGGCTGCCAGGGCATTGTCTGTGCCTCGCCACGCGGTGTGAGCGGTGGCCAGCACGGGAGCGTGTGTCATCCGTGTCTCATGCAAACGGGTTTGAGCATTTTACATCAAATGCCAAAACCGTGTTTGCAGCTTGTTGAGAAATGGTCTCACTCCAGGCATCATCGTGATTCTCTGTGGCTGCAATACCTCCCCGGCTGTGTCGGTGACACCAGCTTCCTTGGAAACTTGGCTCTCATGGAAGCAAGGGGGCTTGTTTCCCCAGAGCACACACGCTAAACCTCAAGATAAGCCTCAACTTTTAAATGATGAGCCCCAAATTTAGACTGTACTGATTGCACAGCTGGAAGCAGTTCCCAGAGGAGAAACTACCCTGAGCACAGCCCCAGGTCTGACTTTCCTTGGGCCCCATGCCGCAGGGCTGCAGGTTTGTCCTGTGAATTATTAATTTGAAACTACCGTGCTCATTGCTAATTTATGCCCCGTTGCAGCTTTTAGAAGTCCCTCAGGGTCCTGATATTGAAATCCTTTGTTCAGACACCAGCCAGGCCCACGTTATCCTGCCTTGGTGCTGGGTAGGGGCTGCACAGCCAAACGGCAGACCAGAAGTTCCTGGGTGTGGGGTGACTGCAGAATATCTGGCTGAGGGTTTTCTTGTTTCTGAGCCTGTCTGTAAATCTGTCTCCAATTGCGGGCAGATCAGAGGCAGAGGAAACACAAAAGATCCGTGGGGATTGCACTGGTACTGCTGGGCTGCGCCACTGACCTGTCATCGACAGACTCTGACCTCGCTGTGCCATCTGGCTTTGCTCTCTTTTGCAGAGAGGAGCAGAAAAGCGCAGTTTAGGGAAGGTTTTAAGAAGGTAGAGCGAGCGGGAGCGGTGCTGGCAGGGCTCGGAGCTCGGGCCCAATCCGTCATCCTCTCCTGTCTGAACCTTGGGGCTTTGCTCGCAATAACGCTGCGATTGCACACGGGTTTTGCAAGGCTCAGAAAGCCCGCTGCCAAGTGCAGTGCCAGTTCGTTCCCTTCTCTGTTTCCATTCCAGCGCTTGCAGTTATCAGCCCAAGATAGCGCTGCAGAAGACGTGGCGCGGTGAGGCAACATCCAGCTCGTGATGTAAATGCAAGGAAGATTTAGTGCCCTGTCCATGACCAAAGCCCACCACGCCTCTTTGAAGTCTGCAGGAGAGCTTGCATTGTCCAAGAGTTATAATTTAGCCCAGAGCAAGCTGAAAATTTATTACTCTTGTGTCAGTTAGAGGAGCTGGAGATGACAAACCCGGCACAGCGCTTGGCACTGCTGTGTGAGACTTCCGTGAGAGGAAGGAGAACGGAGCTCTCGGTGGCGGGGCTGTGAGTGGCTCATGACGTTTTCTCCCGAGCGAAGCAGTTTAGGTTTAAACCAGTTCATTTAAAGCACTCTGTCAGGAAAGGACGGGTCTCCGGGAGGGAGAGATGAAGCTGCACTGACTCTGCTGCGGTGCTTGGGGTGGGGGTTGGCAGTGCCCAGCCTTCCCTGCTGGTTCACGGCCCCAGCTGTTAGGGAAATTAATTACCCTCGGCTGGGCTACAGCCAGCAGCACACCTTTGATGGTGGATGGCGACCACAAAGTAATAGCAGGGCTCCAGGCGAAGGTGTCAGACAGGGACGGTAACAGAACAAACCCAAAGCGGGAGATGGACATGGGAAAAGAAATCCACCGGAGGGATTTCCAGGAAAAAAATGAGGCTGAGCCCCAAAAAAGGAGAGTTTTTTCACATTCTGACACACATTTCACAGGTCCACGCTGTTTGGATCTTGTCCTGCGTATGAATGAACGGCTGTGCTGCTCTAATGGCAGCTTTGTGATATTTTAAGGCTATTGTTTCCGTGTTTTTTATCTTGACAACATTTAAAGACCGAGGCTCATCAAGACTAATTATTTTCCCCCCGAGCACTCCCAACATGTAATTAAAAACTACCTTTCCATCTTGGAGACCGTCACCTAGGGCATGCCCTCTTTGCGCTGGTCGTGCCAGGCAGGAGGCAGCTGCGTGGCGGGGAGCTCGGGCTGCCACCAGGCTGCTGAACGTGGCCGAGGGCACGAGCAAACGAGTTGGCTCGCGTGGGGTTGGCGCTGTGGCGTGGGGAGAATGTGCCCTGGGGAGCCTGCAGTGCCCGCTTTAGGAGTGGATTTCCAGCACAAATAAATCAGTAAGTTCGGGCAGTTGGGCTGCTAGGAGCGTCGAAAGTCGTATCGTCGCAAAGTGGCTTTTGCAAGAATTTGGTAGGAGAAATAAATGACCTCAGGTGCACACGACGAAGATGTGGTCAGCGTTATCAGGCTGGCTGAATAATTGTGTACATTATTGTTAGGAATTATGACTGTAGGAAAAAGGCACTGACCCAGCTGGAGACCTCAGCTTTAAAACAGCTGAGGAGGAGAGGTCACTGATTGGATCTGCACCCCTAAAGCCTCGAAATTCAGATTGTTTTAAAAACAGCTTATTTTAAGACCTTAAACAAGAGCAGATCTTCTGCTTCTAATTCGTGAGAGCTGCTTTGTTGGGAGAGGGGAGTAAAGCAGCAACATGACAGGGCACTTGTGTTTCTATCAAAACATCAGTAAGCATTAATTCTGTTTTTAAGCTTCTTTTTCGCTTATTACAAAATGCAATAAAAGTGGTGAGTGTTGCACATTTTGCCTTATTTAATGAGATCCTGAGAGGCAGCAGTGCCTCTGAAATAATCCACTTGCAATGCTGTGCTGTCCTGGATGGCGCCAAGGCAGAGGTGACGATCTCTTGCTTTCCAGGTGATCCGTTCTGCTGCTGACTGGTCGGCTGGCATTAAATACCACGAGGAGTCCATCCACAACGCTTACATCAGCGTGATAGAGAACAGCAAGCACTACATCTACATAGAGGTGAGCGGAAAGGAGGGAAGGCAGCAGGATCCTGACGCTCTGAGCAGGGCTTGCAGACAGCAGGAGGGCACGTCTTCTTTTGAGGGTTGGTCTTCTCTGAATTTTGAGACCCGTGGATATTAACACAGAATGTGCTCTGAATTTTTGGCACTGTTTCCACCAACTTCAGACAAAGCTGGTGTGTATGTACCCTGGCAGCACACCTCTCCTTTACAAACCTCTTTACAAAGCTGCCAGCAACTTCTGTGGCCTGTGCAGCAGTCTGCCTGCCCCCTCCATGGCCCCTGTGCACACCCAAGCCCCCACGCACGGGGCTGTTCCTACATCCCTGCAGCCTGGAGCTGCTGGAGTCTCCTTTGTTGGAGAGACCCTCAGCTTTGGCTGACCAGAGACACTGATTCTCCTGTTTCCTTATTTATTATCCTCTTGTTAGGTTGTTCTTTATATGAACTCTCTGAACAGAGCGATCAATAAGGACCAATTCATCCCCAAGCAAGCACAGACACACACATCATCTAATTAAAAAAAAAAATCCATTCAGACAGCACACAAAACACAGCTATCTTTAGTTGCTCTTTGTCTGAAAGTATGCAAATATTTATTTTGTGCATCTCTGGCATTACCTGACAGTAGTTTTGCTTGCTTTTCCTGCAGAACCAGTTCTTTATTAGCTGTGCTGATGACAAAGTTGTCTGGAACAAGGTTGGCGATGCAATTGCTCAGAGGATTCTTAAAGCGCACAGGTAACCTCTTCTTAACAACACGATGAAAGCCTGCCGGATGCATTTATGCACTGCGGTTCCAAAAAACATCTTAATGGACACCACACAACAGTAGTTTTTCCAACACACAACCTGTGTGGGCAGACATCGACTTGCTTTCGCAGCAGTGAGGTTCTTCGGTGGTTTCTGTGCTACCGTGCTACCAGGAAGGTTTGGGTTTTTGACTTACCCTGGTGCATGTGTGTTTTGAGCGATGTAACTTGTTTGAAAAGCAAGTCCTTCATGCTCTGCAAAGGTCATGAATGAGCAAATGATCAGAGCAAACCAGCCTTGGCCTGTATGGCAGGGCGAGTTAGTGGGTGAGGAGGCTGAACTGGGACGTGTGGGTTGTGCCACTTATTTAAATTATCTGTAGAGAGGATTGCTTTTAAATTGGGGAAGCAAGCACATTTCAAGGGTTTTACTGTAGGGTTCAGCTGTTGTTGGAAGCACTTTTTCTGGTAAGTGCTGGGGGATATTTACAGCCTCCGGCCACTGCAAGAGGACTGCAGTTTGTTCCTGGGTGGATCAAACCCAGCTGCGTGTTAGGCACTCCTGTTGCATGAGAATGCCTAACTCCATGCTGAAGTGAATACCGCAGGTAGTGGCTTGTCTCTGCTTTGATCCTGGACAGCCTCGGTTAAGGTTGCTCTTCTGGAGCCTGTCTTTAAGATACACGTGTGTCGTAGTCTAAAACTGTGTGCTGGTCTTGCTGGGCTGATATACAGAAAGCTCCCTAAACTACTTTCTTTTACCTCTCACATGCTGCTGTGCCGTGCAATGATTATTTTTTCCATGTTGTAGCTGTGCAGAGCTCTGCGGGGCCTGCTTTCGCAGAGGTGCTCACTGGAGTCTCAGAGATTTCACTCTTTGGTGCTTGTGCTCAGAAAGTCCCATTGGGTAAAAGAGGCCAACCCCAGACAGACAGCAGCTTCTGCCTCTGAAACACTGCGGTAGCATCTGTAAGGCCAAACAAGCGCAATGAGACAGGCTTTATTCAGAGGTGCTGTGCAAAGATAAGCACTATTCAGACTGGGAGAGCATGGGTGTTATCTGCTGCACCACTAACAACAGGGTGGAGTTGCCTGTGATCCCTGAGCAGCAATGCACAGCCCAAGTAATTGAAGCAGGCTCAGGATGAAGGGCCGGCTTGGATTTCCTCACCCAGGGTAGGCGAGGAGCCGTGCCAGTGCTGGGCAAGTCGTGAAGCAGTGAGAGCAGAGCAGTAGGAGGCTAGTCCCTGACCAGGCATTGGGGTGAGACTGTCCAGAGAACAGCTCTGTGTGCTTCGGTGTACCCCTGGATAGAAACCACTCTGGATTTTGTGCCTCTGGGAGTGGATTGCCATGGGCCTTTTTCAGCAATTGTTTTAAGCGATGCTGCTGAGGTAGCAGCAAATTCCTCAGGTAATCTGAGAAGATTTTCCTCTTATATGAGGTTTCTGCGCAGGGAATCATTCTATCCAGAAGTCAGAAAGCCTAATAAAAAGGGGATTGCGCAAATTCTTCAGTGACACATTTTCAGATGCAAAGCTCAATTCATTTCTTTACTGTTCCAATTTTATGCCAATATCATGCCAAATTAATATCGGTGATTCCTCACCAAATACCGTGCACGCTCCCGAGTGCTTGGCATTGCCTAAGGTTAAAAGTAAATTCAGTCCTAAACGTTTTGTATGAGATGCACAACTTCCAAACTGCCAGGGGAAAGCAGCGTAGGTGACCCACGGATGTTTAATGCTGCAGTAAGTTTTTTTTGGTTAGCTTATACTTTTCTTCCTCTTCTAGACTAAATATTTTGTAATGATGCAATTAATAACGTTCTTTTCTGGGCTTCCTCTTTTTTTAATGGGTGGATCTTTAATTTCTTTAATAAACACTGGGCTTAGACAAGCAAGCAGCTTTGTGTGGAAGGCTTTTGTCGCTGTATGGCCCTCGCAGCACGGACAGCCTCAGTCCCACAGCCGTTTGTGCGGGCAAGGCCGCCTCGCCTGGGCCCGAGGTGCGCTGCCAAACGAAGGCCTGCTTGTGGGACACCACACAGCTGGTTCTGGGGAAATTAAATAAAATTCCCCATGGTGTTGCCGGGCCGGTGAAGGCCGCAGGCAGGGGAGGCCGGGTGAGCACCCAGCGGGCCCTGCTCGCCACCTGGCGGCCTCCACGGGGCCTCTGTGGGTGCGGAGCCACGCAAGCAGGCCACAGCACGGCCTGCAGCCCCTCTGCCAGCACCCACCGAAACTCTGCTGGTGTTTCTGACACCTGACAGTGTTTCTGACACCTAAAAGTCAGCATGGAGCGGGCATGGAGTGGGTCAGGTGTTGGCTTCCTGCCTGTCGTAGCTCTGGGGTCACCACTGCCAGGCGCCAGGCTGTGCCAGTAGCGGTGAGGCCCAGAAGTTGGGGTGCTCGGATGAACCTTCCCAGTGGCAGAATAAGCTGCAAAATAATTAGCGTGTCTGTGCCGTTGTGTGAAATGTGCTTTAGCTTTGTCAGGTGACGAAGCCCCAAACCTGGAAATGCATTTCACACTGTGCTCCCTTACAGTTTCTCTAGTAGCCTTGGACAGAAACCAAGCCAGTCAACGCAGAGAGAGTGAGACCACGCGGTAAAATTTGCAGGCTAATATTTTCCCCAAACTGTCCCTTCAGGGAAAACAGGCGTTTCCGAGTGTACGTGGTGATCCCGCTGCTGCCTGGCTTTGAAGGCGACATCTCGACGGGAGGGGGCAACGCGCTGCAGGCCATCATGCACTTCAACTACAGGTACGCACGCTGCCTGCGCCCAGTCCCTTCTGCGTGATGCGGACAGCACGTTGCTCGTCCCAGCATCGCAGGCCCCCCTCTGTCCCTACACAAAACCCCAATTCCTGACCCATTAGCCGCTCCTTGCATGCACTGTGATGCTGTAAAATACATTTCTTTTCGTTTTTGCTCATCAAAACGGTTTTTTAACCGTTGAGGTCTCCACCCACCACCCAATGTTGTTGCTCTCCTATAAGCAACTTCTACTGTGGTTCCTCCCCAGGGCTTCAGATCTTTTACTTTAGTTACTTATTTTTTAAAGAGATACTGGCTGTGGCTTTTCCAGACCAGCCGTACTCACACAAACTCCCTGCATTTTGCAGGCATTCTGCATGTGTTATTTTTTTTGAGGTTCCCTCACACCCAGCCCTGTGGCTCAGACTGTAGCAGCCTTGCTTCAGAAGGCAGAAATGCTTCCCAGTTCATATGCTGATGGCACCAACTCTTCTAGGAAGTGAGCAGTCCTTGATTCATTACCATTTGTATGGAAGGAATGTGTGCTCTGTAAGCACCATGTTTCTTCTGCTTGCATGGGGTATTTAAAAAGCAGCTGTGTTTGCAATTTACCTCCCTGCTTCAGCATATGCCATTGCCTCGAGACACAGTGGCGCTCACGGCTGCCTACCTTCTTTCCAGGACCATGTGCCGAGGAGAAAACTCGATCCTGGGCCAGCTGAAAGCAGAGGGTAAGAGCTGTATTCCTCTCTGCTATGGTCATAGGCTGCTGCTGTTGGATAGAGGCAGAGCTGAGATCCTCCACTTGCAGCGTGAGGTAACCTGCAGCAGCCGGGAGCACTACAACCCCAAGCGATGGGGAGAGGTGCACAGAAAGCCTCGCTGCCTCCTGCGGAATACTCATAGTGCAGCAAGGCCCTAGCTGCAGCTCCTGGCTGGGCACAGCTTGTTCTTTTTACTGGTGCATGTTGTAGCCGAGGGGTTTGGGTTGAGGCATCACGCCGGTGGGCAGCACTGCACACGATGAGCTGGCGAGCGACCTCGGCCTCTGCAGCATCCCAGCGCAGAGGTTCCTTAGGTCGTGTGAGCCTTGGCTGGCTTTCAGACCTTGTATTTGGATGCAGCCCCGATCCGGAGGAGGGAATGACCCCAGGGAGGAGCACGGCGCAGTTGCAGCTGCTCAGGATCCTGTTATTTGGAAAACGTCCTGAGCTGGGCCACACTGCTGGGAGCGGCGAGCCCGCAGCTGTACCCTGCCCCAGCACATCCTGGCCTGATTTTGCCGAGGACAGACCTGCCTGATGGCAGCTCTGCTTTCTGGCTGCTTCTTCCCCACAAGGGCACCCGCCTGGATGTGCTCTGGTGGGAATCAGCACCGTGAAAAACGGATATCGCAAATGCAAGAGGCATCCATAATGCTCGTTAGTTCTGGCGCTTTGTGTAAATCCGCACTGCAGACAATTACACGGGGACATATTTTCCATACTGTGCGTGGGCAAAACACCTGCTTCTAACCTCCTTTCTGCGGACCCTGCAGAAAAACAGTCGCAGAGTCCAGTTATTTTAAGGTGCTCGTATCAATTGGCAGTACTGGCATGCTGCACGAGGGAGACTGGGGTTACTTCTCACCAAAGTGGCGTATCGGAGCAGGCAGCAGATCAGAGAGCCCACAGGTGTTTTTGAAAGTCTATTTTTAAACAAGCATACTTCCAGTACCTGCTAATGTGCTTCTGTAACACAAGTTGCTAAAAGTAATACGGCTTTGCATCAAGAGGATCTTTTTCTGCTCTCCTTCCCCCTCTCACATCCCGTTGGTTTTGTTCTCTCTTCGTTCTCAGTTGGAGATAAGTGGATCAACTACATTTCATTCTGTGGACTCCGAACATACGCAGAGTTGGAAGGAAAACTGGTCACCGAGCTCATCTACGTTCACAGCAAGCTGCTTATTGCTGATGACAACACGGTCATCATCGGTGAGCGGGCGCTGGCGGGAGGGCCTTGTACCACTCCGTCCACCGGGGTTTTTCCCTTAGCCACGTGCCCGGCGTGGGCTGCGATGCTGTGTGCTTTCCTGTGTTGTGAGTTCTTTCCTGTGAAACATTTTACTGTTAAAAAACAAACTCATACATCCATCAGGAGGGTGGTAGGTAGGAGGGAGAAAAGGATTTGGAAAGCTGTCGTTTCATTTGTTTTTCTAGAATGGCTTTAAATCTCCACGTAGCAGCTAAGAGAATCCCAGCGCAGGGAATATTGTCCATCTGTCTTGTATCAAACTCTGCTCTAGCAGGAAGACTTGTGAGACTTGTCATCTGTTCCTTAAAGAACAGAATGTGCCGTGAAATTTGGACGGTTTGGACAACATGTGTCATTTATCAACTCCGTTTCCTAAGAATGGGGAAATCGGTTCTAACAAGTAATAGCTCTCATTTCGTGTCGCCGTTACCATATTTATTATGAGACCAGGAAGCAAAGACAGGAGACCTGGGGCTCCGAACGGCACATTGCAGTAGAAAATCTGGGTCTGTTTCTTTAACAGAACCCTTTCCGATCTGTTATCTCAGCAACGAGAACTTTGCCAGAGGACAATTCCACACCAGATTCTGCAAGAGTCGAAATGCTCCCCTCACTCAAAGCAGCGGCTCAGCCCTTGTCTGGGATGACTCGTGGTTACGTTTGCTCCTCTGTTGCCCTCCCAGGGGTCAGCTCACATCTCTGGTACGCTCAGCATCCTGGGGCTGGTTTTATTACTGGAGCAGGAGCAATGTGAGCGTGATGGCCCAGGGGCCTGAGACAGCTCCTTTCTTCTCCAGGCCTGTGGGCTGAATTTTTTTTACCGCACGTATACCCGTGCCATCTGGTGAGGTGATGGGGAGCCAGTGCGACTGCATTCCCACCTAAAAAAGAGATGGAGGTGCATGGAAATAAAGCTGAGAGGCCGTCAGGAGGTCGGAGCGCTGAGGGAGCTTGGCTGGTGTTTCCTCTGGCTGTGTAACTCCCCGTGAGAATACTCAGCCACAGGGAAGGCCAAATGGCTGGCTGGTGTCTGGGGGTCTCTTGTGGAGTTCAAGGCTGTGTCCGGAGGTGTTTTGTTATTCAGTCATTGCTGTGGGTCACTGACCTGCTGGCTGCTGCCCCTGGAGAGGCAGAGGGGCTTCCAGGCCGCTGACTGCTGCTGCTTTACTGCTCTGGCAGTGACTAAGCTCTCAACTCCCCCAAATTCCTGCCTTCCAAATGCAAATGGAAAACTTCCCCTCCTTACGTCACTAAAGACGAGGGGATTTACACAGAAAGCCCGTTGTGCATCAATGAACTTGTCATCCAAACCCAGACCTTTCCAAGCTGCGACGTCCTTCAGCAAAAGCATCCGGGAAGTTACAGAAGAATTCAGTTTTTGAAGATGTTGGCTTTGTCTTGGCTGTGATTTAACCTTCTTCCAAGCCCCAAGCCTGCAAAAAGGTGGTCTTGCCTTTCCCCACGTCCTGTTTCAGTAAGGAAGCCCTCGGGTGGGGGTGAGCTCGGACATCCCTTACTCCCACAGCTCCCGCCCTGGGCAGCCTGAACCACGGCGCTGAGCAGCGTGATGCTCGTGAAGCAGTTGTGTTGATTTTTCTCTCCCAAAAACAAGTGGAATTCACTCAGTCCAGCCCTCCGCCTTTGCCTGGCACAGGAGGGGCTGTAACCTTGGTGCTGTCGTCGTGCTTCATCGCTTACATCAGGAGCGCTGGGGTGGGAAAGCAGCTACGAATTAGGCTGGCAGCGGGTTAACGGCATGTAGCGAAGCCACAGCTGAGCCCCCGTGGAGACAAAGGGGGGGTCTCGTGGCACTGAGGCCTCACCGCCGGTTGTTCCCCACCCCCAGGCTCTGCCAACATCAACGACCGCAGCATGCTGGGCAAGCGGGACAGCGAAATGGCCATCATCGTGCAGGACACCGAGACCGTGCCCTCGGTGATGGACGGGGAGGAGTACAGCGCCGGGAGGTTCGCCCAGTCCCTGCGGCTGCGCTGCTTCAGGTGGGACACGGGGACCAGGCAGGGCGTGCTCAGGCCCACGCCTGGCCAAAGCCTTTAAAACCAGAGCTGCTGCTGATGCAGCATCACCAGGCTGGGCTCTAGCCTAGGGTTCTGCTGCTGCGTTCCTAGAGTTAGGCTTTCTCCTTGGCTCGGCAGTTTGACTGACAGATCTTTTTGCTCGGGGATTTCTCTGGGAGAGCTCATAAAGAAGATAGTGATGTTTTGCCTCCAGATCCTGTTTTCACACGGCCTCAATTTTGGGTGGTGGTGTCTCTTCCTAATGGAAGTTTGTTCACTCAGAGCAACCATCTGGCTGACAACACAGCCGGTTTTTCATTAAGACCTTTTCCTCCTCCCCCCCCCTTCCCATTTCCCATCTGGACAGTTACTGCACAGAAAGAAAGGAGAAAATCAGGCAGCGTTAAAGGCTGAGAGGCTGTGGCAGCGGGGAGGTGTGCCAGGAGCACGCAGGGCGGCCTTTAACAAGTCCCATGGACGCTTTTCCTCTCTGGGCATGTCTCAAGACAGGGAGTGCCCGGAGCTTTGGCTTGGGCAGGCCTCAGTCCCTCCCTCTTCTCTCCTCAGGGTCGTCCTCGGCGGCTCTGATCTCAATCCAGACCACCAGGATCCCGTCTGTGAAAGGTTCTTCAAGGAGGTGTGGATCTCCACAGCAGCTCGCAACGCCACCATCTTCGATAAGGTGACGCCTTGTCCCCTTCAGGGAGGGCCAGGGCAGCAGGTCCTGCTCCTGGGGTCGGGCAGAACAAGCAGACAGGGTCAGTGAAATGCAGTAGCTGGGAACAAGAAAACGGACTGCGTGCATCCTTGTGTCGTTGTGCTTCCTCACTGCTCGCTGGCCATAGCGTAACTGGCGTCAAAGCTAATTTTACTTCTGTTTTTTAATGATCTTTTGCGGTGAGCACCACAGAGGCACCTTTTCCCTCCTCGCTCTCCGGGCTGTTAATTTAGTTGCTCCCATCCGGGGAAATATTTGTTGGATGTTCTGTTCTGTCTTGGAAAGTGTGCCCTGCACTGACCTGTCCTTTCTGTTTCGCTCAGGTGTTTCGATGCCTGCCCAGTGACCAGGTGAATAATTTAGCCCAGCTGCGTGACTTCATCAACAAACCCAAATTAGCAAATGACGATCCTGCAAAAGCAGCAGAAGAATTAAAGAAGATCCGTGGGTTTCTAGTGCAATTCCCCTTCCGCTTCCTGGAGGAAGAGTACTTGCTTCCCTCCGTCGGAACAAAGGAGTCCATGGTACCCATGGAGGTGTGGACTTAAGATGTAGGCTGCTTTACGTTTTCAAGTCTGGTTCTTTAGAGACAAGCTGATGAACAATACGTGATTTCTGAACGCTGTTCGTTGCGAAGGGCGGCAAAAAAGACCTCCACCAAGCTAATGTGCCTTTCGGAAGGATTTTGGTGGAGGAACTGCAAGCAAATCAACACTAGCAAAGGAGAGGAGGGGAAAGACTCGGAAATTATGGCAAAAAAAAAAGAAGTTTGTCTGAAGGAGTTACTTCTAAAACACCTTCTGAGCACCTTAAGGATGCGGGCCACTTCCTGGGATGGGAACCGATTCCTCCCTGCTGTTGTTACCACTGCCAGCTGTGTTCTGTGGTTGCGTTCGTTCCGTGCTCGTGCTGTGGCTGTGCAAGAGCTGTGGGCTGCGTGTGCTTTCTCAGGCTTTCAGGTACCGCGCATCGGCTCGCCGGAGTCCCTCACCTCGCCTCATGCAGCTCTCCACGAAGCGCTGCTGCTGCTGCCGTGGGCCGCCCGAGCTCAGCTTGCCAAGCAGAGACATTTCACTGCTTAGACGGAAACACACGAGCAATCTTTTATCAGAATCAGTATTTTGGTCTCTTCTCCCCTCTAGGTGGGGAAAAAATACTGCTTTTTAGCGCAGCTAGAGCAATCAGCACGTCTTACCCGTAGCGCGGCACCGTGTAGGCCTTGGCAGAGGGCAGCCTCGGTGGAGCTAGCTGAAGGTGCTGGGAGTCAGGGGCATTTTCTGGCCTTTACAGAAATGCAGCACATCGGTTTGTTTGAACTGTGCCTGAAGGCTCTCTTCAAGAGAGAACCGAGTTTGAAACTGAAGTCGTCGATCTCTGGAGCTGAAGGAGGACGAGGCGCTGAGTGAGAGAGGGAACAGGGACTCAACAGCCAGCACGGGCCATGCTAAGCTCTGTGCCCTGGGCCCTTTACTCATGCATCTGTATGACATTACACGGACAGACTCTTCCTTCCATTCCTTCCCCTCCCCGTTTAAAAGAAGGGAGAGGCCACTGAGCTGGAGGTGAAGCCTCAGGCCAGCTGTGCTCACCCTGAGCTGACATCACTTTGTAGGCTGGTGAACGCGAGGGGAAGGGGAGCGTTTGGCAAAACCTCGTCTCTGATCTACTTTGTTATTACACCAGCCACGGTCTTGAGCCCAGTCGTGCAGGATGTCTTCTCGATACAGGCGGAACTCGGTTTCCAAGCTTTTTTGCACCTCACAGTATAGCGAAGCAGCGATTTTATTAGGCATCCCTGGGCAAAACACTACTGTCTGGGGCCGGGACGTGGCTTGGTGGGTGCCACCCTGGGCCTTCGCGCCGTCCTCCCCAGCGGCGCCACGACAAACACTAAGAGAGCAGGCTGCTAGAAATGCCCAACGGGAGCCTGATCTGCAGAAGTGGGAGCTGAGCTCCTCTGCCGTGCGTGCAGCCAAGGCCTGCCTTCACTAGCGGGGCTCGGGTGAGGTCTGACCTGCGTTCCTGCGGGTGCCCAACCCTCCTTAGCCAAAAGCCCAGCTGATCGGCCATTTAATTCAGTTCATCATCAACTTTTTTTTTAATTTGGACTCTGCCAACAGTCTCACCTGTTTTTAACTGGAGCAGAATCACACTGGTCGTCCAGCTGTCCTCACAACGAAGCTGGCACCACGTTTTAGCTGACTGTCTTTTCTGTCTTCAGTAATTCTGCATGCTGCATCGCCTGCGTGAGCAACCAACGCCGACGTTTCTCCAGGCAGCTGAAGTTTTAGCCACTTCCTACAGTCCCCACTTTTTCATGCTTGCGTTTTGTAGGTGCAGTTGCGAATGGCTCCTTCCTGTTTGGTGAATCTGTGGTCTGGTTAGCCCGTTGGGAGTGCATGGGCAGCAGTTTGTGTGATAATCTTTGATCCAGGGGACTGGTGCTTTTGGCCGGCATGCTGCCAGCAGATAAGTACATTCCCTTGATTTATTTTTTCCCTTAAAAAAAAATCAACCTGGGGTCACCCCCTGCAGAGCAATATGCCATGCCTCGACCATTTGCAATCAGAGGAGATCAAAGGTGTCTTGTTATTTCACATCAGTGCTTGTTCAGAGCTTTTATCTCTCGATGTGTTTTTAGCTGGTTTAGTTTGAACAAAGCTGCTAACTTCAAGCAATTACAGCCTGTCAGAACCGCTGTAAGTCACACAGCTCTGCAGTCAGAGTTGAAAAGGAAGCATTCAGCCCCACCACCCCTACACGTGAACCTTGCAGTGTGAGGCTCCTGTCATCTTCTAAGTGCTCTTATTGTCCCCGTCCCCATATTAGCAAAGTTCCTTATAACTGTTAAATTATACTTAGATTGTCTTTTAAGGTGGCAGCAAACTACTGGGGCTTCATCTCTGGTGGTGTTAACGGAGCTCTGCGTGCCCCGGGCAGCCGATGGCACTGGATGGATGGCCGGGGGATGCTCGGCTCAGCGCCCGCCTGTCCTCTGCAGCCCCAGAGAGCCGGAAGAGTTCTGTTTCTTATATTAAGAAGCCTGTGGGTTTTAACACCTTGAGAGAGTTGATTTCTGCACCTGAACAATCACTACTTGTCAGTCCTTAATGCCGGAGAGGTTTTGCTTTTCATGCCCCCAGACTGCAGAGGACGGCTCGCAGACATTCAGTACTGTACCAAGTGATGTGGGTTCAAGCACTAGCAAGCCTGGAAACACGAACTGGTCCTTGTGGCGTTTATTCCTTAGAACTGTACGAAATGAGAGATGTTTCTCCCAGGCTTAGGCTTTATTCTGTAGTTGAACCTGAGTACAACACTTCCTTTTTTAATTTATTCCTTAATACATGCCACTTCCGGAACTCACACTCAGTATCGTATCTTCGTTTTTAATTTTTTAAAATATTCTCACGTTCTAAAATACAGATACTGTTGTATAAATGTTGGACTGGATAAACGTTTCACCGTAGAACTGATGCATGGTTTAAAACTGAGGGATAAACGTCATCCTATGTTAAGGACTTTACTAAAAATACTTTGTCAGAGAACTCGAGTGCTTCAGCTCCTGGTCTCAGCCTCAGCGTGCTGCTGCTGGACGTGGTGGAGGCAGCGCTCTGCGGCCTGACCTTGTTTGCAGCTGACTGATGTGCTAACGGAGTCCCCAGGCCACTAAGTGCGTGTGTCAGTTCTTATCCCAGGCAGGTGCGTTTCAGCTAGCGCGAACGCGGGATGTGTCTGGTGGCATTGCAGAGGGATGTCACGTTTTCCAGTGGAAGTGCTTGGCGCAAGCAGAGGATGAGCAGCCCAAGCCGGCCGGTGCTGCTGCAGCAAACCTGCTTCCAGCCAGGGCAGCCACCACCGAGTTCACCCGACTTTGCTGGATTAAACCCCAAACACTCCGTTTTCATTTCTTTTCATCAGGTTTCACAAAACAATTTCACAGTCCTGGTGCTGTCCCTGGGGGAGACCTCAGGGTGGGTTTTGCCTAGCTCACGGTAGTAATTCACAGTTGTTCCTTCCAAGGAAACAGCCACGCACAATCAAACCCTGACTTGGTTTGCTGTTATTTCAGCGTAACAGTTGCTCTGTGCACTCATAGCTAGGACACCCTGGGTATAACCTGTGCATGGCAACTGCATTTACAGACCGTGGAAAGCCGTCCGAACGGGCCTGTAGATGAAAGCCTCTTCCTTCTCCTCCTGCCCTTTGGGAGGACCCAAATCTGAGTCCACCTCCATCAGCCGCCAAGCTGCTGCTCTGCCTTCCCAGCACGAGGGACGTCTGTGGGATGCTGGAGGCCGAGGCGAGAGGAGCAAGAGGCCTCCAGACCAGGCAGATGGTAGAGGCTGGCGTCTCTTGGGTGGCTGCAAGACTCGAATGCACGCACGTTTTGTGGCGCTCATGCCGCACGTTGGCTCGAACGGGCAATCCCTGTTGCACAGCAGAGATCCTGCTGAAACCAGGAGCTTTGCAAAACTGAGGTTTAAACCAGGAGCGTAACGCCGTGGCAGTGAATCAAGTTAAACGTGCAGAATTAAGGTAAATCCAAGTGGAACACACACTGAAACTGTGTATCAGACCACTGAATGCAACCATCCTCTTTGGGTTTCTATTTTTTTTTTCCTGCCTGCTTTCTTGTTGTATTTTCAAACCTTTGTGATTATTCTGGTTTTAGTCTCCAAGTGCGTTTTCATAAAGTGTCCGAGATGTAAATAATTAATTAACTTACATGACTTTTTCCTCACACTCGGAAAAAGAGAGAAACAGTGACAGAAGTCACAGTTCTGGGATTGTTTTTTTTTTTTTTTCTGAACTGTGTCTCTAGCAAAACTAATCACCGAAATGAGAGCTTCCACTTCAGGTGTGAGTGCAGGTCTCCGTGCGTCTCTGCCTTCCAATGGTGCCGTTGTGAACACTGACTATCCCTTCTGTGAAGGCTGCTGGATTTGAGTTTTGTACCCTTGTTTCTGCTGATGATTGCTCTCCTTTCCACTCGGTTTGTGTTTGGTAAATGAACGTGTATTAACGGACTGAAAATACAACAGACCATCATGTGTCAAAACGCTCGGCTGCGGTCTCGTTCCTGCTCGTTTGGGGGAGTTCGGCCACATCTGGCACGTGGGGCAAGTTCTGTCCCTGCCTGGCACTGGCGGTGCTGCCCCAGCTGGTGAGCAGCAAGAGCTGATGGGAAAAGGGCCCAGCGTCCCCAGAAAAAAATAAATAAAAATAAAAATAAAGAGGGCTGGGCAGTCATTGGGGTTTTTCCAGGGGAGAGAAGTTACTGAAGTAGAACAGCACAGAAAGAAAATTGGACTTCTCGAAATAAGTAAATAGATAATCCTGTTTTAATAATCCAGAGGCATTATGAAAGGCACAGACAGAAGCAGTCCGTCTCCAAAATAGAATTAACTCGCCACTGTCCCTTTTAACTTTCAGTAAAGGAAATTCAACGTTGAGGGAGGAAAAAGCAGATTACTGTTGACCTCCAGGGGGAAAAAGAGATGAATAAAGCATCAGTGGCATTTCCAAGCTCTCCTGCAAACTGAAAACATATTAACTTCTCTGGCTCTTAGGTTTCCTCTCCCTCTTCAAATGCCAAAGGGCTCTCTGCGTCTTCAGAACTTCCAGATCCGTTCTGCACCCTCGATAAATGCAATAAACCAGGAGCTGGGGGCGTGCTGGTGAGGAGGGACGGGTGGCTGCTGCCTCACAGCTCGCCTGCTGCATCCCGCACCACGTCTTGCGGGCAGAGATAGATGGCAGCAGGAGGAGGCAGGTGGCAGCAGGAGGAGGTAGATGGCAGCAGGCCGGCATGGGGCTGGGCCCGGCAGTCGTTGGCCATGCTGCGGGCACGGCGTTAGCAGTAGCCGCCGACAAAGCCGTGCTGTCTCCGTGCTTATCTCAGTGTGAAATTGGCCTGAAACTAGGCATAGCTTTGAAGTTAAGGGGGGTTAAGACCTAGTACGGCTTCGTGGTGAGGATCCAGTGTGATATTGGGGCCCCAGGGTTGCGAGGGAGAGCCAAAATTGGGCACTGTTGCTGCTTTTGCTGTTTTCTCTCTCACACACGTAGGCATGCTATGTTTTCACTGGGCGAGACTTCCCCCCCCATCCATTAGCCCATTAAAATACAGGTAACTGGCAGCTTATGGGCTACAGCTGGCATAAATTGCGAAGGGGAGGCTCAGGTGCACTGCCTCCACTGAGGGCAGTGGCAAAGTTCCCTTTGGCTTCCCTACAGCCACGGAGTTTGCTTGATGAAAGACTCGCAAAGCCTCTAATTTGATCGCTCCTTGCTGAGCAGAAATGCAGCCCACGCATGCCTCGAACAAAAAGAGCAATCACTGCTACATTTAATAGACACACGCTTTCCAGGACAGCTTTCTCCAGTTGCTTGTGCTGAGACTGTTCCTGCCTCACCCCACAGGTAAGCCTCTGTGGCCAACATGCCTGGAGATGTCCCGCGCCAGAGAGGGACAGGAAGAAATCCTGCCCTCTGCACCAAGCAGGCCTGCTCTTTGGGCCCTCGTTAGCCATGTATTTGTGCACTGAGCTCCCAATAAGTCATCAGCTTTTTGATTAGTGTCAGCCTTTTGCATGTGTGAAATCACCAGTACCTCTTAGTTACTTTTGTAGAGGAGGAAAGCAGGGAAGAAATAAAAGGTTTTGTCAGACAGGTCCAAAGGCACATAAAAAATAGGTTTCTTCTCACTGCTAAAAATCAATCTGTTTTCGTTTCTCTGCAATTGTGCCAGCTCTTCAGATTCTCGAGTACATCTCTGAAGCACCGATGTGGTGGAGTGAAGGCTTTCAGAGCCTGAATCCCAACAGCAGTGTGAGTGAAATGCTCTTTTTTTTTTTATTATTTTATTGGAAAAATTAAAAGTGACAGTTTCAAAATTGGTTCCACTGCTCTGATTGATTACTCAGAATATGTAGCTCAAAATGATTATGGTAAGATTTTCTATTGAGGCTCATGGCTGGGATGGAAATTAAGTTGGAGAGAGGAGGGGGGGGGGGGGGGGGTGTTTTAAAAAAAAAAAAAATTACTCTGCTAGGGAAACAGCTTATACCCAGGATCAATGATGAGTAATCTCCCCATATTCAGCCTGATCTCGATAATTAAACATCCTGTTACCACTTGAGGACAAAGGAGGGGAAGACAGCGTTATCAGGGCCTCACAGGTTTCTGTTATCTGGAGCTCAGCAGTGCCCGGAGGAAGCGAGGAGCGGGGCACGTGCTGCTCGTGGCCTTTCCCTGCAGTGTGTCCCTGCTGGGAGAGCTGCCCTGTGCCAAGCTGTGTGGCTGGATAAGGGTGAGGAGGGCCGGATCCTGCAGGGCAGATAGGCTTGGGGTCCTGGGTGAGGGTGCAGCATTTGCCCGTGGCTAGGAGGGCAGTGGGGGCACAAGGGAAGCTCAGGCAAGATCTGGGCCCGTCTCTTCCGCTGGAGGAACCACCAGGGCCACTTCTGTGGTTGCACCAGGTCTTTGGCACCCAAAGGTGCTCTGCACCATCTGGGCAGATGGATGTAATTGCCCAGCATCTTTTAATTTTGACTTGAAAGATGGGTTTTAGACTGCACGTTTCGGTATTTTTTTGTTTTAGGATGCCATGTTTTAGACGTGTTTCCCTTCCAAATAGATGGCTGGTTACTGAAATCCAACACAAAGCCCTGTAACCTCAAAAACATGAACTAGGTACCGTATATGGGATTAATTTTAGGCATAGCAACGGCTATATTTGTGCGGGAAAGCCCCATTTTGGCTAGTATCAGATGTAGGCCCGGGCCCCCGCTGGCCTCTAGGGGGTGCTGCGGCCTAACGCAGCCGCGGCCTCGCGCAGCGCCGCAGCCCGGGGCCTGCCCCGGCCCCCCGGGGGCCGCAGCCCGGCGCCTCCCGGCCCCTCCGACCGCTGCCTCCGCCGTGCCCCCGTCCCTAAATACATCCCCCCGTCGAGAAGGTGGCTCCCGAGAGGCCGCGTTAGCTCTCAGGGGGCTCTCTGCGGTGTATATCTCAGTGTTTTCTCGCAGGCCGGATCCGTGTGACATCAGTTGTGCTGGCTGAGAATGCTTACGAACCGATTTCCCGCTGCAGGATGATCGCATTATGCACAATTACACACTCTAGGAATTTCTCCTGAGATCCAGATGGGTACAGGCTGGAGTGGCTGAGGAGCTCGCGCGTGTGCAGAATAATGAATCACTCATTGAAGCCTACACGCCGGCTCCAGGCTCTTGGGTTGGGCGCAAGTGTGTTGAACCGCGCTAGCTGCTTATTACCCTAAAAAAGCCTGAATCATCTAAATCATTCCAAATTTGGTTTCCACTGTGTCTGTATACTTTTTGTGTCTCGCCATTTCATTATTATTATTTTTACCATAACAGAAATAAATTACTTAAAATGCCTCAGCAGAAACAGTCTCCCTGAGCTGAGATGTGCTGCTTCAGAGACTTTTTTTTTCTTCTTCTTCTTTTTTTCTTTTTTTCCAGTGCAATCAAAATCCGGTTGTCAGTGTCCACATGGTTCCTGACCTGAGACAAGTCTCAGACCAGCACCTGCTCCCAGTATGTTACTGGTGGGGACGGCAGCCGCAGCAGGAGAGCTGTTCAGCATTTGCACCGCAGCACCTTCCCGGGTCCCAGCACCCTGTGATGCTCAGGGACCCAAAAGCACATCATTTCTCTGCCCTGGAAATCTGACAGCCTTATATAGGGCAGACTGTGAACGTGGAGAGGGTGTTCATCCTCATGATGGGCAAGAATCTCACGTGCAGGTTTTCTTTTTTTCTACATACAAGTAAACTGATCGTTTTCCTGCCCACTGTTTAATCCCTGTAGGAAAGCTGTGTGTTACCGTGTCACATGAAGGTCATGCCTCGCATATAGAAGAGATGAAATTATGGGAGTGGAGCAGCAGAGGAGCAGAGAGCCCAGGGGCCTTGCTGACCTTCCCAGAGACGAAGAGCTGGGGCTGCCAGGGACAGCGGTGCGGCACTCACCCACCCGCCTCCTGCTCCCTGAGCTGGGGCACTGTCACTGACACACAATGCCGTCCCGCTTGGCTCTGCTCTTTGAGGAAATCAGTCCGGTGCATGGCATGATGTCAGATGCTTCCCTGAGATCCAGATAAATCACTGTTTGATCATTATCTGCTGGCTCAAAAGACCGGAGCATATTTGTTAGTTAAGGATTTCCTTTTAGGGAGCTGGCGGCAGATTACAGTGGCTGTGTGACAGTGTAATCTAAGCTGTCACCCACGTTTCCAATATTTTACTGCTGGTAGGGCTACAGCAGGGCTGTAATTGAGGGGCGGTGTGGAGGCACAAGTCTCCTATGACCATGCAGATCACATCTGCTGCATCTCCAGGTCCTCTGAATTTACCTTTGGTGTCTTTAATCCTCCCAAGGAACATATTCTCAGACTTGCTTTCCGAAGGCAAAGATCTTCAGTTGCTTATCTCTTCTTAAATACGAACAAAAAGTAATGTATAGACATGTGGTTCCAGGATCTGCAAAAATGCTGAATACAGTGAGATAAATGAACTGGCTCCATCCCCTTGCCATGGTGACACACACTTGGAAGAACCCTGCTTCTTGCACAGGACAGCACGTTCTCCTTTTGTTCCTTATAAGTCTGCAAAAAGAAGTTAACGTAGGGCTTAATGGTACACAGCCTCTTCTAGATTTCTGATTTCAGCCGTTTCCCTGCCCAGGTGTGTTGTTGCAGGTGCCCAGCATCTTGTTGATCAAATGGAAGCGAATGTTTTCCAGCGCTACGTGAAGTAATGCCATTTTCACCCCTCTAAGCTTCTTTCTGATTAAACAGTTTTTGCTTTTCTTGGTTTTACCGTGTTTAATCTCAACATTGGTATTAGGCCGATGCGCTCCTGATGTTCCCAGATTCCTCAGTCTGTCAGGACCTGACACAGCATACAGGCAATACTGGTAAAGGTGAGCCTGGCTGTTTTGCATGCCTGGAAGAAGCCGTTGTCTTACAGGTTTTTTCATTATCTTTAATAGGCAATTTTAGGTCAGCTGCATCTTGACTCTTACACTAGATCATGTTAGAGACAGAAAAGACAGAAAACAAAGGCTGAAGGAGAGCCTGAGTGTTTCAGGAACTCAAGTCCTATTTTCCCAAAGCAATGTGGGTTTTTAGTGCTCAAAATGCCATCGCCTAGCAGGTGGACTAGCTCTCAAGGCTCAGCTTTGCAGAGGAAAAGCCTAATTCCCCTTCAGCAAACAGCCTGTGTCAGCTGCACCACTTGCAAACCTCATACTTTGCTGTGTATGTCATTGAGGTGCTTCTGAGAGCATGATTGCTCTTAAATCGCCAAATCCACCACCTGCCTATGTAGAGGATGGTGGATTTTCTGTTTGAATATGTCTACCTTGCTTCTTAATTTATTGTGTAAAGCACTGAAATCTTCTTTAGCAGCGAAGTAATCCAGAGGTATTTTGCATAGAGCATGCATCTTGGCGGGGCGCTGTGGATCAGAAGGGTTTATCTCCGTGGAGGCGTATGCAGCTCGCTGCTGTCTTACGGCCTGAGGATTTCACCGGTGGGGCTCACCTCACCTACTGACCACCTGCCTCGAGACCTCTGACGCTGCTGCTTGCAGCAAATCCAGTTTGGCACCTTCAAAATATGTCCTTCACACTCTGTTTCGGCTTTGTGTCACCGCTAGCTGTGTCTCGCTCTGCCTCATCCATCTCTGTGTCCCCTCACGGTGACAGCCTGGATCTGTGCCCTCTGCGGCACCCTGCACGTCACAGCGGATTTGGTCCGTTCCCCTTTCATCAGTCAAGGCATACGCAGAGATTGTTACCTGCTTATTTTATTGATGTATCAGTTGTTTTACAGGAACACCTTTGACTTTATTTTGTGCTGGGCTGTCATTTATGCCAGGTAAGGAAAATTGCATGTTTTCAGCACTCAGGACTCTTCCAGATATTGTTTCCCCATGTTCAGTGCTTTGTGTATATGCTATTAAAAGTCAAGTGGTGTATAACGGGTGGCAGGGAGACAATCAGTTGGGGAAATACCCTCAGTTTCCCCCAGATGCTGCTGCAGCCTCCTCTCCAACCTTTCTTCATGGTGACTGATTTTTACAGCCCCCTTGATGGGCACCGGGGGGGAGACACCATCAAAACAGGCTTAATCTCGTCCAGCAGATAAAGGCACAAAGATCTCTCCTTCCTTTGCCACTGCCCCAAGCCTTTCAGCTGGCTCTTCTGCAGAGGCTGGTTTGGAAAAGCCCCAGTAGCCATGCAGCATATAGACAAATGTCGTGCTAATAACTGGTATCAAGGATATGGCCCCACCTCCAGACTCTATGAGATGCAGAAATATCAGATAAAGCAGAAACTTGATTAACGCAGATTAAATTTGACCTGACCTTTTTTATAAACAGAGGAATAGAGAAGCTCCTGATGACTTGGTGCCTTGCTTCTCCAGAGCGTTGTTCTGGGCACAGCTGGGGCAGTGCCTGGGCTGTGTGGACAAAGAAATCTCTCTCCAGTTGCTGTCATCTGTGGTGTGCTTCTCCCCACTCATCACCGCCTGCTTTCAAAGGCTGCAGTACTGCCGGTGCCAGGAGCTGCAAACTGAGAAGCACAAACTTCTGAAACCCTGAGATTAATTAAGTATATAGCATCACTTTTAAAAATCTCTCCTTTAATATGCTGTCTGCTTTGAGCCTGTAGGGGCCAGAATTTCAAAGGAAATTTTCCAGCTCTTCCTTCCCACTCCAACACTCATTCACGGGGGAAATGGGGCCGTCCACGTCTTTGTCGTTTGGTGTTGATCTGCCTTCCTTGTGAAGGCTTTTCTCAGTGCCCCAGTTTCCTCCTGCTATCTAGTTCTCAGCTGATGGCATCCTTGTGGTAACACATTTGTAGGGCCCCGGCTATGAGCTCAGATGTGTGCAGGGATTCCCCCTGTCACGGTGGAGACAAGCCCGCTCCTTCCTGCTCTCTTAACTGAAGATGGAGTCATTCCACTGAGTACGCAGCACATCTTTCATACGCACTCATTTTCAAAACCACCCCATTTCCTGCCTGATGTTTTGGTACTTTTCCATTTCTTCGAAATCACGTGCTAACACTCAAATCACCTTGTTCAAATAGACATGTTTTCTTTTGTTCTGTATAACTCTGGGCTGACCCGGCCTTGCTTTTCGCACCCTGGCTGTCACTTCGTTTCCAGGTCTCTGCTGACAATGGGCTGCTGCACAGCCAGGTGAACCCTTCCACCTTTGTGTTGGTTTTGCCCCATTATCACCTGACACCTGTATTTCAAGGACTTTTTGTCCTGCTGTCATTGTTTGGAGTCCTGTTTGTCTTTCTTTGTGGCTTTCTGGAGGTATTTCTTGGTGGGGTGCTGTAATCTTCGAGGCCCTGAGGGATTAGCCATCCTTTCATGCCATGTTTGTGGCCGCATTAACTGCATTAGTCACTAGGCCACATGGCAGAGGTGAGGAGATGCCATGGCCATCCTGGCCGGTCTCCTGACTGGTTCTTCACCCCTTCGGAGACGTTTCTGTCTGTAGGTGGTGTTAATGACTTCAGCTGGGACTTGTAGGAGTGAAGGCTGTTCCCTACTGCAGGCTGGGAAAGGCCTTGGAGGGCCACAAAGGAGACGTTGCAGGCCGCCTGCAGCTTTCTGTCATGGCCAGTCGGTCCGTACATCTGAACTCTGCGGGATCTCCTGGGCCTGACGGCAGCCTGAAGACACTCTCCTGTAATCAGCAGCACGCTGCAAAGGTACATACCTTATATATAAAGGTACATACCTTATATATAAAGG